>JAOEHI010002653.1:0-11456 GCA_025447815.1 Percopsis transmontana
ACTTTACTCGACTCTCCTCTCCTCTACTCTGCTCTCCTCTACTCTCGTCTCTTCTCTTCTCGTCTCTTCTCGTCTCTTCTCCTCTCTTCTCATCTCCTCTCCTCTCCTCTCCTCTCCTCTCCTCTCCTCTTCTCTCCAGTACAATTTCCCAGCATAGACAGTGCCTTGGTTACTACAGTAAAAGCTATGTTACAATTAGAATGAGGTTTCTTTTCATGAAGACTTGTTTTGTGCTCAAGCACGATGTGGGTAGGAGAGGATCTGTCTCAGTACACTTCAATTACTCCTGGATATTGGTTTTAGGGATGGAACATGATCAACGGGAAATGTGAAAGACTGCTATGCTTTATGATTTATAATCGGCTAAAGCAGTTATAAAGCAGAGCGTCTGGTCCATGTTTTAGCTGTAACAATGAACGCATTACCACAATACCACGGTCATGTGATGCCTACCGCGGTGTTGAGCTCATTACCGTTATCATGGCAATTTTTTTTTTTTTACAGTACAAGTTACAGGGATGCATATGGTGTGTGATAGGCTTGGGTGGTATCTATTTTTTCATATCGTCCAGGACCTCGGACCGTTTGGTTTTCTTTGTTAGCTTTTTATAAAAATTCTGTGACGGCCTGAAAAGGAGTAAGCAGTAGAAGATGGATGGATGGAGGGGTTGAGGTGAGGTGAGTACAAGTGCAGACGGATGAACGCTGAAACACGCAGCGTAAACAATAACACGACTAAAGCATATTGGCGATTAATTCGCCATTATTCGCAATACCCACAGTGAAATCACATGACCTAAACCATATAATAGGTCTGCAGTTTGTCTACTCAAGAACAATAACACAGTGTTTTTAGTGGTAATGGATTTCCTCTGTCTAACCAACACACTGCCAGAGTTTAGGCCTGAACGACTCACATCAGATCGATAAGTCCTGCCCCAGAGCCAGCCCTTCTATGCCTCTGGTAACACGGTCACTGGCTTAAGTTCACTGCTGACTCCTTAGTATGCAGCAGCACGCAGCACATGCAGTACACACGTGTCGGGATTTACCCTTGTGGTTGAAACCAGTGTTACAGAAATGTTGTTTTGGTTTGAAACTCTGAGAACACATGGGCCTCGCTCACCCGAGTGCTGAACGGCTGGCGACATATAGAAAGACAGCTTCAAATCATACATTCACATGCTGTACACTGTACATAAGTAGTCTGCTCCTTCAAATGCAAAGAAAAAACCAATCAAGCTGTTTGAAATAGATGCTTTGCTCTTTGTGGGAACAACCTAGCGGGCAGTGTTGAAAGCTTTTTTTGATGCATTAAAGCTCTGTGATTCTTTTTTGTGCGGGTGGAACCTTTTTTTTTCTACTCTCAGGAAATTGTGCATTCAGTAATGAATGGCTGCCTGCTACTAATACAATTCATTCCAGTTCATTTCTTTTGGACTGAGATAAATGGCTGTGTCTCTTTGTTGTTGTTTAGTAACTACTGACTTGGAGGTGGGACATTAATAACATCTTCCAGACACATGCATACAGGCACACACACACACACAAACACATACGGTACATACAGTCAATTATACACAGTCATGCTCAAGCCCACAGACAAGCACACACACACGTACACTCAACGTGATTAATTACTGTAGGGTCGGCTTTTTTTTTTTTTTTTACAGAATTTTAGCCAGATGGAGGGAGTGGGAGGTACAATCTCCAAAATTGTTGTTGATCAAGAGCTTTTGCAGGTGTAGCATAGTTATTTATAATGAAAACAAGAAGGTGCATGTTCCCTTTTGTGTATGTTTGTTCAGTGAGTGTGTGTGTGTGTGTGTGTGTGTGTGTGTGTGTGTGTGTGTGTGTGTGTGTGCTAGACTGCACACAACTGCATGATTGTATTTGTGTGGCAGGGGCAGGTCAGCAGGCCTGTCCTGGTGAATAGGTGTGTGTGTGTCGTGACGACATACAGACACACTGGCAGAGGAGGCAGAGGAGGCAGAGGTGTTTCCCTGTGCGTTCTGCACCGCTCTAGTCCTGCTGTGAACAGGGCGATACAGTCACTCTGGCTGGCTGGGATGTAACGTGCTTTTATTTGAATGGAGCGTCGAGTTTTGTTAAAAAATGTTGAAACTATTGAGGTTTTTAGTCGTTTAAATTCCCCTGTGAATGAATTAATGAATGAATGAATGAAACACTGATCAACAGCACTTAAGGAACATAAGGTTTAGTATCTTGCTCAAGGGCACTTAGTGTGTAGCTGATGCAAGCAGGAAATGTGAAACTGAATGAACCTCTATTTTACCATTGTAAGTCTGTAAGTGTTTGGCCCTTGGTATGCTGATGTGCAGCCAAATGGAAACGGAAGTTTCACTTCTCCCTACTGCCAGATACAATAGTCAGGCTAACTAGTAAGAATTAAGGGCTCTTTAGTGGTGCCCTGTCATTGTTAAGTATTGGCCACCTGTCACCTAATGGTTGATTTGGTGCTGAGAAGAGTATGCACAGACAGGCATTGCCTCAAATGGCACATCTCTGTGGACTTGACGGTTCAGTAGAACTATTTCCTATGCTTTGTTGTAGACTGCTGTGTTCTCTCTCTGGTTTCCTCTCTTCTCCTCTAATCTCACATCTGGCTTTGTCTGTGCTTTTTTGTGTGTGTGTTTCTGCCTGTTCTAAAGGACAGGCAAGGGGAAGGTTGTATTACAATGCCTTTTATCCCCAAGAGAAAGTCCTGAAAGAGCATAATATTTCAAAAAGATGCATTCAGGACCAAGAGGCTCCAAAAAGAAGCCATGTTTGATACCCCCAGAGATTAGCAGAATGTCAAAAGTCAGTTAGATTTTATACTATACTGTAGAACCTGTAACAATTTCCAGATAATGTAATAACTCCCCATAATGTAATACAAATCTCCTCTTAACTCCATCAAAAATGTAATATAACCTGATAATGTAATAACTTCCCAATAATGTAATAACATGTTTTAACCAATAATGTAGTAATCTCTGTACCAGTAATGTAATAAATTGTTGTAATAACATTCCACCAATAATGTGTTCATGTTTTGTGAATGTATTGTTTCTAGTGCATTAGTGACAATAGGCAATGATATAATCATGTCTAATAACCTAGTAGTACTCTGTTTTTGTTTGTGAATATTACACAGCGCTGCACTGCCATTGGTCTATGGTAGAAAGTTAAGTACATTTTGTCCGATATAGGCCTACCCATTCCATTCTGCAAATTAGACGTTCACTAAAGAACCTATATCACATGCTCCATTTCTCCCAGACAGATCCTCTCTTGCACTTTTAACAGATCAAGTCCAAGGACTAATGTGGGCAAGTCCTCACAATATCCTTTAGTTGGTGAGACATTTGAGGACGCCGCCACACTGTAGCGTGTTGAGTAGAGTAATCCTTACTTTGGGATATGAATATGTCTCACGTTAATAGTAATTAAATAATTATGCATAATTCCTCAGTTAAGAGGAGTTTTTTTTATTATATTATGAGGAATTATTACATTATCAGGAAATTATTACATTACTGGGTTCTACAGGCTCTGATGGAAACCAGGCCTCCCTCTCGCTCCAATTCAGTTCACATTTGAATTGTATTGATATTATAGCAGCTTAGTCAGCTTGTGCTGGGCATGTGCAAACCCACTCAGGGTCTGGCATCCAGAAAAAGCTGTATGACTGGACTGGAGCTATTTTAATATGATAGTGACTCAGTTCAGTTCAAACATTTGCTTGCAACACAATGCAGTATAATACAAAACATTTACATTAGTCTAAACACAATGCAGTATAATACAAAACATTTACATTAGTCTAAACACAATGCAGTATAATACAAAACATTTACTTTTGTCAACAAAGCTGCCCAATTGCAGCTTTGTTGCCATGTGCCCTCTACAGGGACCACCCCCTCTTATAGAGGTGATATGCCAGGGCCAAGAAAAGAGTAGGTCTTATCACGTTCCTACTTACTGTGGAAACTGCTCAATAATATATCTGAATATAGTTTCAAATAGTGTACGCTTGATGTATTGCATAAGGACTAAGACATTCCTAAGTGAGGACAGTACACATACTGGCAATTCATGAAAACCGAGAGCCAGAATACTGCATTCGCCAAGACCTGGTCATTACACAACATGGTAGGGCCCTCCTGTGGCCAATCAGCAGTCACCTTGCCCACACCTGGTCCCATCATCTCTCCAAGTCCTCCTGCAGCCGAGATTTCTTCGCATATGGCTGCTGCAGAGAATGAATATTTGATATCCTTCAGATATCGCCCCCGAGGGCTGGTATAATATTTAAACGGTGTCTGGTATGTCTCGGACAACCATAAAAATTTAGTTCTTGATGATTTTATTGTGACTGTTTTCATATTTATCCACAGGTCTTTCAGAATCCTCGTCTATTTAGTAACCACTGACCTGCTGCTCTGCCTGGCTAATAGCTAATGCTTTTAGCCAAAGCTCGGTGTAGAGCAGTAGGCATTAATCTCTGGGCAGTGTGCTAGAACGAGGCACAAAGGGCCGCGTTCTTCACTTTGCAACGAGAGCCTAGTTTATCATGTTCCCGTAGAGTTATGGGAGTACATTTGGTGTTTACTCACCATAGCTCTGTCTCTTACACACAGTATTGTTGCCCTTTAAATCCAATGGGGGGAACTAAATTAATCTTTTTCTTTCATTATTTTCAGCGGGATGCCAAGGGCCAGTACCTCTTTGACCTCATCTGCCACCACCTCAACCTGTTGGAGAAAGACTACTTTGGCATTAGATATGTTGACCCAGACAAGCAGAGGGTAAGTCTTTACCGTACTCAAACCTTATCAAATCTCCCTGGAATTGGATTGGGCCTACATGAGTGATGTTACTCTGCCTGTATATGACCTTTTTAAATGTATTCCTTTATTCATCTTTCCTTCTAGATGCCGGCTACAGTGTATTATGCATTTGTTTCTTTCTGAAAATAAATGTGAATGTAGCGTATTTAAAATCCAAATCTAAACTGCTTTGAGGGAAGACTTTGTTGCTGATGCAAGGATAGGAAATTCTCCCTTCAGAAAGGTTCAATTCAGCGTGCATCCTTACTCTTTGTCACCTCCTTAAAGTCATTTAGGTTGCTGTAACCATGACAGGTGCAAGATCAGGTGCTTATAGATCTGAGCCAGACAAGGATTACTAATAAAGCCTCAAATGCAGAAGCACAACCCCTTACTGAAGGCAAAGGTAAAGGGATTATTGACCAGTTAGAACCAAATGAAACTTAAAAAAATGCATCAATGCATTCTTTTTGCAAAGCACAACCGTTTTTATTTGGCATTTAAGTGACAGAGCCTTAAGCTTTCCTTACACGCTAACCTTACACGTTTAAGTGAACACTGGGCAGTTCTGCCCTGTGCAGCTACAAATGTGAGGTAAGAGCAAAACAGCAATTATGCATACTGAGCATGTCTTACCTGGATTTCGAAAAGCTTAAAAAATACCTTTTAGATACACAGCATCGCATTTGGAGCACAACTTCTACTATCATACGGAGGCAGCAGTCCTTATCGCAATCCACTGGAGACAGTTTCTCTTTCTAATGGTTCACATGCTGAAAAACAGAACAGGATTCTCTTGATTATGCTCCAACCAGCTCGCTTTCATTGCTCAAGTCACTAAGTGGAAGTGGCTCTAAAATAACATGAAGCTGGAGGAGTGAGCGCTGTATGCCCTGAAGCTACAGACCGTGACATATCATGCTCAATTGCTGAACAGGCAAGCTACAGACTTGGCGTAGCAACTGATTCATCTTAGAAAATGCATTTCTTTACAGTCAAATTTTGTTTTTTTTGTTTTCCCCTCCTATTTTCTTAGCACTGGTTGGAGTTCTCGAAGTCAATTGCCAAACAAATGAAATGTGAGTACAACCCTTAACAAATTCAATGCACCTTTAAATGGACTGTAAACCGGTTTGAGATAACTGACTCATTAGACCTCTACTCACATTTGAAGGGAGGAGGTCTTATGGTGATTTCACAAATCATATCAACCAATCACAAAGAAGGTGTTAGTTGTCCTGTCCATTAGATCTGGGTAGGGGGGCAGGGTCTGACTCTAGGCATGAAGCAGCCGTGTTTTGTGGCGATTGGTAGTACTACACCCGGGAGAACTGTCTTAAAATACACGCCCCACCCATGAATACTCTTCCTGTGGTACTGCGCATGTGCCAATGGAATTTGCTTTCAAGATGGCGCTGTTGTAACCATCAATTCACATGCCTCGCTGCGCCAATGAGCAAAGCCGTTGGGAAGTAGGAGACGCCATTATTTTTTCTATGTGTCTAGCTATTTATAAGTCTATGAGTGTGAGATGTGAGACACTGGGCGTGTCCACACCAAGCCAGTGCTCCTAATGGTCTAAATAAGCAGCTATCTAAAAGTTATCTGTTATCATTATAGTCCCTTTAATATATATATATATATATATTATATTCTAAATTTTCACTTGCATAATACAAGCTGTTTTACATTTTTTACTGAATTAAATATCACTCGACCACTTCAATCAATTCTTTAGGTGTATCCAGTATATACATTGTTGAGAGATACTGGCGTGAAATCGAACACGTGTTAACACTCCTCCTCCTCCTCTAGCCCAGCCTCCATTCACCATGTGTCTGCGTGTCAAGTTTTACCCACCTGACCCCGCTGCTCTGAAAGAAGAAATCACACGGTATGATCTGAGTTGGTCTGGCAGGGTTTTTGCACATTACCCATCTTCCCCGCTGTCGCTCCAGTTCAGGGGCAGGACAGAGAGTTTGAGAGATCGGGGAAAACACACACACACACACACACACACACACACGCACACATTAACATAATAACACAAACACCTGACAATGAGCCTCTATGAAGGGAAATTCAGTATTCAGTATTTTATAAGCTGCAATGTCGGTATTGCTCTGCACCGCTCTGGGATTGGGTCTGGCAGTTGTGACAGCCATACAAACAGCTGTGAGGAGTTAGCCAGTGGAGACAGACCCTCCAAAATCACATCCCTCAACTGGCTGCCACGCAACCAAACAGCTTACTCACGTTTCAGTAGTCTCCACCACGGAAGAGCCTCAGGAGCTTTGGCCATCTGCTACTGCTGCGGTATGGGATGAATATCGTGCCAGGATTCGAAGCTGAGCCAAAAAGGTTTGAAAGGTTCAAACTCAGTGTTTGAAAGCTTGAAATCCACACAGTAGCAAGTTTGCAGCTCTGATCTGAAACTCGATACCCGAAAATGACAATGATTATCCGAAAAAAGCCTTAGATCAAGGACTTGAAAATGTGAACATTGTCTACTTATGTTTGCGAGATGTAGAACCAGCCAAAAAAGAACCAACCAAAAAAGTGTACACAATGAAATTAATGAATTAGTTAATTAATTATGAATTTTCCATAGCTGAAAATTTAATGGCAAGTCTGCAGTCTACACAGAATGCCCAGATTTAGTGGTGGATGTTCCTGTTTTTTGTAGGGGTTGTGTGAGCCTCACATAGCATACAAACACAACCTCATGCATACATACATACATTCGCTTCCTCACAAATTCTTTAATGCCATGCATACATAGATGCGCACGTACACACACAAAAAGACAGGGAAAGTCTCACTGTATTCCCACTTCCCCTTAAACTCTGATATAAAAGTTTTCGTGAATCCTGATGCTACTGTACTATTTATTGCTTTGCTGCTTGGAGGACAGGGATGAATGAAACAAGCGAAATAAACTCTGGTTACAGATTGGAGAACCACTCCTTAAGGAGTTAAGGAAGGAACATTGTTTTTGTTTGTTTTTCTTGTGTTTTCATCCCTTTTTTCCCAATTGAAATGAATGGGGAATAATTTCTGAGAACTTCGTACACCTTTAGGTTTCTGACTGGCACGATTAAAAAACATCCAATATGCCTGCCACAAATGCTCGCACGGAGCCATTCAAACCTATTACTGCTCATCTGCACATAACATTTCAATCGAACTTGTGGATACGCATCTGCTGTAATTTTTTAATAAATGAAGAAATCACCAACACTGTGGATTATTCTCAGCCAACATATTTTGTTTGTGCTGATTCAAGAGATGACAAAGTAACTCTAAATGCAAGTTAGCTGTCGATAGCTTTGTTCAATGCAAGTCAACACATACCTAGCTAACTTATTGCAAGGAACCTGTTATTCTATCCCACGTGGGGGTAGTAGTGTCAACCTATTCTTCTGTAAGGTTGAATCATTCAGGTCCATGTTTGCTTAGAGTAAAAAAAGCACCGTCTTCTAATGCTGCAACGCAATCACATTTAACATTTTCTGGAAAGTGCATCTCCAGTTTATAAATGACTATGTTGTCTCGACTCATTTAAATTAATGTCAAGATATGTGATCTAATTTATACCTGTACAACAATGCGATAATTATAATTAGCCTACTTCACACACTTGGGACAAATCTTATCTTGCACAATCCATACATTCATTGGTTAACAGATAGAGGAATAAAGGAAATTATGCAAATCAGTCTGTGTGTAAAGTTTAAGCGCACAAGCACTCAACATCTACAGCTTACCTGTAACAAAGTACAGTTCACACAACCCAAATGCATAAACTGTATATTTCATTTAAGAGACTTCCAGGCATGATAGGACGGGACGTGGGGTGATTCAAAGCCTAGTCTAATAATGCCCTGTGTAAGGCCAGACAGAATAATGTATTAATGAGCCAAAGGAGCTGAAAGCCTGTCCCTGTGCCTATTCATTAGGGATGGTATTACAGTGGACCAGGTGAAGTCGGTGCTCTGCACGGAAATTAAGGTTTCTGTGACCTGGATGGATAATTTAGCTGAGGTGGTTTTGCTGTAGCAGAATAAAGAACGTCAGTGTCACGAAAGGTTGTTTGTGTATGTTTGTGTACATGTTGGTCAAATAATCTCCAGCCTTCTTGCCCGCAACCCCTCGCTAAATAACTTATAAACCACGACTACAGCGGGTGTCAGGATAAGAAAAGTACTGTCTTGTCTGTATCTGTTCGATCTATTTCTATTATAGCTATAATAAACTGAAACCGTTTTTTTTCTGCTTTGCACACCAGATATCTGGTCTTCCTACAGATTAAGAGGGATCTTTATCATGGCCGCCTCCTGTGCAAGACATCAGATGCAGCCCTATTGGCTGCCTACATTCTTCAAGGTAAGGTTTTTAATGTGTCTCTTACAGGATTTACCTTTTCTTTTACTGTGTCTGCTGTTCTGACCTTCAAGAATCCACACCATGTGAATGAATAATCTCATTTCATACTGCTATATCGGGTACTGTAGAACTAATTGGAAATACCTATTTTATCCGTTCAAATGAGATCCATGCCCTTAGGTCAATGGCAGCGGCTGCTAGCTGCTAGAATTAATGTTTCTTTGATATAATTTTACACCATATTACATGTCATATACCCCCATCATATACCCCCCACATGCCCTTCATACATATTTCTATGACCTTGAACAAAAACTTACGTGATGTATGTTGTTTCATATATATATAATATTTATTTTTAATACCTTTTTATTCATGCCCACAAAATTCCTTTAAACTGACATTAAACCTAATGTGTCGTCTTAAAAGCAGACCGACATCAAGGCTAAAACCACAGCTTGTTAAAAGTGTGACCTTTAGAGTTACCAGGTTTTTATCTGACAGGACCTCTTTAGTTGTCAGGAGGCTCATTGGCATTCAGGTGGTGGAGCCACATTAAGGAACAGCTCCCCTGTCACACACCCTGCCAGCCCTGCCAGCCCTTTCTCGCTGCTCTGCTCCCAGAATTCAAATGCTCCTCTTGTGTTTCTCCGTCTATGGGTCCCTTTCTACCACCCTGCACATTAAAAGGTCTAATTCTGTAGCCCCCCGTTTTACAACACGACAATGACAAATTGAGTGTGTTGTAAAAAATAAAAACTCATAAATATGCAGATTGTTCTATACAGTAGCAGCTGCTGGGGAAGGAAGGAAGTGATGGAGTTAAGTTAGTTCATTACCTTGCACAATGGGCACTTATGGAAACTTGTGAATATTTAGCGTTTTTTATGTAACCGCTGAGGGCTCCAACCTTAACAGGATGTGTAGATGCAGGGCTGGATGGATGGACAGTCAGTGAAATGTGTAATAGCTAGTATATAGCTAGTCAAAACATTACACTCCTCGATTCTGGAATTACCCTTGTGAATGCTGGCACTCTTCTCTACTCCTCCCCCTTCCACAGCACAAATAGGCTTAAACTTTTCTCTACCCCTCCCCATACATCCATGTGTACTTTCTTAAACAGTTTTGTTTCAAAAACAAAACAATGAGGTGTTGGGGGGTCTGGGCGCACCATAACACAATTGAGGAGTGTTCCTTTAAGTCCTATTTGGTCATTTCTGCCTCTCCTGCCAGCTGAGATCGGGGACTACGACCCCGGGAAACACCCCGAGGGCTACAGCTCCAAGTTCCAGTTCTTCCCCAAACACTCTGAGAGGCTCGAGCGTCGGATCGCGGAGATCCACAAGACTGAGCTGATGTAAGGTGACATCTGTCCACGCCTGCGTTTCCCTCGTGCCCCCCCTGCTCCCACAGCTGGCCCGGCCGCACGCTAAGCCACGCCTGACTCCTGAGCAGGCTGGCATCTGGACACGCACACACACACACACACACACCATTGAGCTCCTTATCACGAGCCAACTCCCTCAAATGATGGGTCAGGAACCAGAATGTCTGTAGTCGGACATGTACTGTCTGTAGACGGCTCTGTGTACTGCCGCATCACAGCGTCAGAGACACGGGCTCCGTTCCTGGCTCGGGCCCGGGCTAAAGGGCCCATGTTGTGCTTGTCTTTTGGCGGGTTTCTGCCAGGTACTTTGATGTACCTCCCACCCAGCAGGGGATGCATGTTAGGCTAAATATGGACCCTACATATGCATGTGCGATAGCTCTGTGTGGGGTGAGCCCTGGAGTAGACAGCCAGGAATAATGTCTGGATTAAGCCCACTGCTTGCCATGAGCATAATTACATTTGTATAAATGAATAATAACATAGATGGCCTTCTTTGTGGTTATGAAGACTGTGCCATATTACGATGCACAACCCTTCTGTCAGTAATATTTAGAGTATATTTCACGTGTATTCTAAAAGCTATAGAATATATGGTATTTCCTCTCTTAGACTCAGTTCAACCCACAGAGGAAGGAAATCTCATATTCAGTATGAAAGAAGATACTGTGATACACAAGGCCATAGATATGTAATTTCATATGCACTTTTAATGCTGAGCATTCAGTGTACTCCTTCAGCTGTTCTCTGGATGTTGATTTGTACCAGAGGTTGTGTGTGTGTGTGTGTGTGTGTGTGTGTGTGTGTGTGTGTGTGTGTGTGTGTGTGTGTGTGTGTGTGTGTGT
>JAOEHI010002654.1:0-11452 GCA_025447815.1 Percopsis transmontana
GTAGGGGTTACATGGTGCTATTACATGGAGCAGGTAGGGGTTAGGCATCTTGCTCAAGGATGCTTACAGGTAGGCTAAACTACAGTTTAGAAGCACAGGTTTTATTTATCTACAGTTTGGAAGCACAGGTTTGAACAAGCATGGTTAAAAGGACTAGATATACATTATAGTTAATACATACTGTATATATTATCATAAATATGTTTTAAACCACGTGCATGGATATTCCAATGGTTTCGTAGAGGTACAGAATGAGCTACACCAGCGGAGGTGGCCGTATTTACCCATACGTTTAGCATTGAAACTAAATAAAGTTAATGAAAAACGTTTTTCGCAGGGAAAACGCTTATGGCCTCTTCAAGGAAACTAGGTTATATTCCTCTAGCAATCTTCAGAAGGTCTTACTGTGGCCCTGTACAGCTCCTCATAATCCATGTTATGTACACACTGAAAAGTATAAATACAGATAGTCTTGAGCATATCAGCTGTGCCATCTTTCAGAGAGCTGTTTGACTGCAAGAGCCACACATCTAAATGTCAATTTCCCTGTTGCGGTCCATCAATAACTCAGCCTGCCCATAGGCAAAAGCCTTTCTATTTGCGGTACTGTTTTTAAACCCTGTCTAGGTGTGACATGTGTGTTCAAATTACATTGAGCTCTGCCTAGCGATTGGTTGGTCCAACAGAGAGCCGTCATTTGTCCATGTGTTGTACAGTGCTGTTTGGTTTTACAGTGATCAGTTACCACTACTTACCACCGAGATGTCATTTCAAACTATATTGAAATGGTACGATTCCTTATCACGGTATACAACGGGTCATCCAGTTACTGTCCGGGAAGTCTTAGTGTTACCAATTAATACAGCAACTAACTTCACTACACCATTACGCTGTTGTGCTGAGCTGTGAAGGGCGCATGCCAAGGGTGTTTTATGAAAATGAATATGGGCCCAACACTACAACGTTTCTAACATTTGGCCCGTACAAATATATTTCATTATTTTTTTCAAACCACATCTCGATATGAGGGTCCAATGGGTTGCCAAGAGACACAAAGGGAAATGATGATCTCTGTGCTAGTGTTTTCTAAGCACAAAGCAGCTGTATCAAATGATTTTGGAGTGGAGTAAAATGCTCTTGAGTAGCTCTTCAGAATCTGACTTGATTAGTTTTTGTTTTGCCCAAAACACAGTATGCTGGATGTACACGTCTCCCGGAGCAAAGAGCTGCTATAACACCGTGCTGATTGGGCGAACATACTACAGCAGAGTTCTTATCTTTTATGGATTAAATTAAATGTTTATACATCACTAGGCCCCTCTCAAGTGGGCGGTTTGCGTCCCTGAAATTATGTGTGACAATTATAATGTCTGTGTAATATCTATCTGATGCTACTGACTACCTAAATACAGATTGCGTCATGTATGATAGAGAAAGCTGTCAGTTCATTTTATTAATGTAATTGATTGGATTCAAAATATAGCTAAGTATAGCTACAGATGATGTTGCTATAGCCAGACAGCTTAACATGAACTGTATTACACATAAGAAATGGAAACTATTTTTAGAAAAAGTGCACACAGAAATTGAACTGACATCAAAGCAATATTTTAGGAAGTTACTGAGTGAGTGTTTCTTTCTGTTTACGCCCTAAGCTTTAATAATTGCAGTACACTCTTGCCTGCAGGACGTGTTTGGGAACTGAAACATCATGCTTAGTGTAGAACTAAGAGCAGAGAATAAAACAATGTTTTACTTGGACGTAGTCGGGGCACAGCAGGGGTCCTAATCCAGGTAATCAACCACGCAGGGGAAGGCGCAGGAGGGCAAAGCAAAGGTACAATCCAGGAAACAGGCATGACTCTAAAACCAACAGGCAGATTGGCAAAGGTACAGGCTAAGCTAAGGCTAACGAGAGGGAACACTGGAGAATACAAAGTAACGCTCGGCTGGAGAATACTCAACAACTAGGGACAAGAAACAAGTATGATTACAATGAGGTCATTTTTTTCTTTTGGAAAAGTTTCTTTGTATGTATATGTACACACATATCTATCTATCTATATATATATATATAATGCTGCCTTCAAAGGCTGGTCGGAAGATCCTACTTCCCTCTTGTGAGAATGTCATGTTCAAGTGCTTTGTCGTCACCAGGTTCATTCTTGCCTGCCTCCAGGTTGAAGGTCACTTTAATTTGGGAACGCAGGTATCAAAATGATCTTCAAAATGACGTCTTGTATTTACTCGTATTCACCATATATCCGATTGAGGATGAAGTGATTTGATTAGGAAAATTAGATGTAAAGTGGTATACATGAACTGACAACATTAAATCTATTTTTATTTTCTTAAAATATACGAAACATTGCTAAAAGGTACACTCTTCAAATCGCATTACGGCGTAACATTGTGGGCGGCTGTGGGGGGAGAGGTAGAGAACAATTGAGGCGTGTCCCTTCTTCAGACTCCAAATTCATATTTGTTTACATGCAGTTCGGTGTTTAAACAGCCAGATATGTGTGATTTACCCACAAATGTATGAGTCAGATGTGGGTGCTCTGCACACCGTGTCAAAGCAGTTGAGGTGGGTGTCAGTCACTATCAGCTCATTTCTCAATGGCTAAACTCTAGCTGGCCGGCGGGAACCTTTTGGAGAACACGGAGATCGGGAACGTGCCCTGCGCTCCTTAAGAGGAACTCCAACGGGCTGCGTAATTCACAAATGGAAAGTTAACACGACGGAAACTCTTAAGCGGATAAATGTAACTCTATGCCACATTGAACATCAAGATCTAAAATGCCAAGCTGCAATATCGGCTCATTTTTAAAATCATCTGCGTCTTTGTCCGGCTGCTTCCAATGTGGAGAACCGCATCGGATTTGGTGGGCAAAGGCATTTAACAGTAGGTGTTCCAGCACGTACTTGACCCTCTGGGTGTGAAGCTATGTTTGTTGGGAGTAACTTCTCATGGCCAGACCCACAGAGAAGGCCAGATTCAGCCTACATTTTGAGCTTGCTCGTTCGCCCATGAAATGCATCTCAGGGTCCTTGTAGATCTTGGTGTCGGCTGTGTGTGTGTACGCCTCATAAATAGAAAATAGTCATTATATTCCAATTTGCTTCACATGCACGACTTCATAGACATTCACAGCCTTTGAATGCCCCTCGATATGCCCCGCAGAGTTAATGTATTTTAATTTTTCTCAGAACATTGTAGATATTCAATTAATTTAATCTTTTGAGAGAACTGTTTAAGGGTCACGGTTTCGCATTAACACGATATAGTTAAGTTCCTCAGCATAGCCATTGACAATTGGCTATTGAAAACTATAGGAAAATAATTATTAAATTATGCATCGGAGGGATTCTATGAAGTTTTCTTTACAAAGAACGTTTTTCAAAGGTTGATTATTAAGACAAACAACAGCGAGTTCATTCCCCCAGCAATTGTACCATACAACAACAACACATTTACATAAGCAGGGGAATTCAGAAATTACCTATGAAGATTACATATCCCATGCGGTATGTTCACTGTATTTTCAGAAGCAGAGTATTTCATTCCTTGCACTGATAAGCTAATAAGGCAGCAGTAACTATGTCTGAGATAAGCTAGGATAAGGTACAGTCAGAGACTTTAATGACCCCCGAGTGCAAATGTAGTTGTCACTGGAGAAGATTTAACAGTCATAATGCGGAGGGTTCAAATAAAATGCAGACATAAGTAGTTGTAGTTGATAAAAAAACAAAAACAAAACCAAGTACCTGAAATTGTATATTTCTGTATGGTAGACCTTACAGTATACCTGTATATAAATATTACTGAGTGTACAGTTTATTAGTGTAATATTAACTAAAAGTTTGCGAGTTGTTTTTTTTTTTTTTTTTAATCATAAAATGTGGTCTCATCTTAATATTCATGGCATTCATTACTTGATGTGCGTGAATAGCGTTTATCCATTTGCCATATAAGTGTATGGCACGCGTGCATCAAGCGGTAATAAAATACACACAGTATAGTAAACTGTCCAACCGTCAAAGGGGGAAGGGAGGAAAAGGGTCTGAATGCAGGCCAACCTGAAACTGCATGTTCTCCCAGCTAGCATAAAAACACAGTGTAGGCTACAGCACCCAGCCAGTGAAGCCAACAGGCAGGAGAGAGAACCTGATGGGGGCCACCTATTTGAGAACTGCCGTTTCA
The DNA here is from genome assembly GCA_025447815.1 of Percopsis transmontana. Lineage (NCBI taxonomy): Eukaryota > Metazoa > Chordata > Actinopteri > Percopsiformes > Percopsidae > Percopsis > Percopsis transmontana. Next base: position 4,206 of record JAOEHI010002654.1, read on the forward strand.
TGTAGCGAGTAAAAGGACTAGCGTAAGGAGATTCTCAAAATTAAAAACCTCTCGCACCAAAAGAGCTCATTAAACAATGTTAACGTGACTTAGCGGGAGCAGAGTTATTTCCACCAGTCTACCTACAGACTTCTTGTGGTGTCGTCTCCAATTTAACAGGAAACTCTAATTCAGATTTGGCCAAGATATTGTGAGGAACAAAGCCAACAGCCATTTTGCCTTGGCCTCTTTACTCTTAAGCACAGCTCAACAGTTAAAGCGGCACGGGTTACCTTTTTACAGTAAAATCGTAGTTTTTCATTTCTGTTATTGTAAGTATGTATTGGGTGTCACCAAGTCCCAGCCAAACTAAACTAAAACTAAAGGATAGCATCAGACTCTTTGAACATCAGACAGAATTGCTGATGCGTGTCTTATGGTGGAACATGCTGAACGTATAACTTGCACATGCAAACCGCTGCGTTCTGCCTCACCACCATTGACAGAGATATAGTCTTCTGACCATGTATGTATAAATAAATGGTCTTCTGAAACGGTAATGGAATGTGACAGCTTAAAAAAGAAAATACAACAAAAGAGTGCAGTTTTGTAAACAGATGGTCCCGTCAATATGCCAAAGTTATCCCCTCAAAACAAATTATGAAACTATACTATTCTTAACTGAACCTGGAAAGGCTCACAGTAATACTTTGTATAAAAAAAATGTTTGTAGTGTTGTTTTGTTTTTATTAATAGGTACTTTTCCCGGGGAACGGACATGACTAACGTTCGTTTCGACTCATTTTCCCTGCCGTTTAGGTGGCCCCTGTTTCTACCGGGTGTCATGCAACATTAATGTGATTGTGAGCGATGCCCTTTGGTAAGATGTTCATTAGGAAAGCATTAATAGCTTTGCATTTGCTAATACCATTTTTCTCTTCCAGCCCCCAAACGATCTCACTCAAAATATATCACAGTCAATGTATTACACCCTATGTTATAATTCATATCATTTCCACAAAATAATAACTCATGCTGTCGCCATAATTAGTTAACCGTGTTTAATCACACGCAAAATTGATCCCGGGATAAGTAATGTTTCAAGAAATTCCCCCCTCGTAGTGCAACGCTGTTAACCAATCATTTGTAACAGCGTTTCGCTAATGATCCTTGCGGTCATAGGAGGAAAAAAACAGCATGGGGTATTTGGGGCAGGCTTTGCATCTGCAAGCAGTCGCAGTCAGAAATACTCTGGGAAGACACAACAAACCTGCTTACTGGAAATGAGTTGTGGTGGTTTTCTGCGCTCTGCTGGGAAGAATCTCGCTGACCTCAGATCTTCGACAACTTTTTCCAACTGGCAAAAGACTCTTCTCTATTTTTGTCATCCAATTTACACACGCAGATTTATCATATTATCTATAAGCCTAATAATTAAGACAATCCCCTCTATTGTACAGTATAGCCTTATACAGCCTACATAATTAGTTTAGCCTACATAATTAGTCTCTCAATGCGCACCAATAGTACACGTGTTCAGTCTGCGGGCAAGCCAGCTAAAGGTCATGTCCCTACAGTATCTAGCGAGATCTTCTGCCCTCACTATGGAAATGATAGCCTTCCGTTTGTCTGACTATAAACAAACTGAACTTGAGACACAGCCAGTGTATTCCAGCTCCGAAACCAGCGCTCTGGTTTGCTCCTTAGTTCCGCCGTGTTAGTTTAGATTCTCTGCAGCTGTGTATGCAGCCACAAATCAGGGTATGCTCTTAAGGCTCTCGCTGAAGAAATTGTCTGAAACCTTGAACAATACTTAGAATAATAACAAGATTTCTTCCAACTACTGCTCCTCTCCAAGTGAAACCTAAAGGCCCTTCTCCGGCTCAGCAAGCACACAGACCACGTTGTGTGACGTCTGTCACTCTGCTGTCGGCTGGTCTCCGGGTTACACAGAGGGGTCAGCCTCTATCTGGCCCGCCAATCAGCATGACTACGCACAGCTGCACTCTGTTTCTAGCCAAGACACACACACACACACACACACACACACACACACACACAGAGGCCTTAAAGGGATGACTGTGTTTTGTCGTCTCTTTTCCATTTACCCAGGATGTGGCACAGTAAATATAGTGTAATTTTCAAGGTAATCCATCCATATGCATCAGATTGTAGTGTATAGACCCTAATTATGAAGGTAAACGGGGCTACATTTCAGCATACATTTCGACATGTATAATCGACTGTGTACCTTAAGCAAACAAAATTTTAGATCATTATTTTTATCACTAATGTAAAAATGATATCAAGTCCCAGGTGATCAGAAAATAGTAACAGAGATAAACATTTATTAGTAACAGAAACTATCTGTAACAGATAACAGATAAACTAACTAACTAACTAAAATAGTAACAGATAAACTATCTGGGTTTTATATCCACTCCAGAGTTTTCTTTCCTGTGTAATGTTGTCACATGATTCAAAACTGTTTAGGTTTTGAAGTCACTTTCTAGAAGTCCCTTTTACAACAAGCCCTCAGTTCTATATTTAAGGTCCGGCTATAGGTCTGGCTCCACCAATCCCATTTGACCAAGCTCGTTGCTAGTCAGGGACACCCCTGAACAACACCACCCCGAGCTCTGATTAATTAGACCCACAAGACCAATAGGAACTCAGCAGTAGATGACCCGACTGTAAAAGACCCTGACTGCAATAACAGCTTCCAAACATCCTCTGTGAAACTGCTGGAGCCTGTGCTTCCTCTTCCACTTCCTCCCCTCCCTTTGTGCATCTAAGGTAGGAAGCTAGGAAGTGTTACACACACACACGTTCTCTTAACTGGGGACCATTAGAATACTACAGTATGTGCATACATAAACTAACACCCCGCTCCTTCATTAGACCTTATCACACAGAGCACCTTTTGCGAAGGTCAGCCTTTTCACAGGACCGAATAGTGCCTCTGACACCCCCGTCTCTGGCTCGAGAAAGGTCTCTAACAAAAGCAAAATAGATGAGCCTTGGTGAATGCTATAGGGGAGTGGGGTTTTCCTGTGGTCTACCATCAGGGTCTGTAGGATGTACTTCCTGCGAACAAACTACGTAGAGTAGCCTATACATTATAAATAAAGAGTTCAGTCCATATGGAGGGAGAGAACGGGTTCAAGGGAAAAATACAGAAGCCTTTTTACAAACCGTCTTGTATCACCATTCACACCAGAGCATGTCCTCCCTTTCTAGGTTTTTGTACCGCTTTAAAATGTGCTGAGCTTCTTGAATTTTGTAGCAGTTGGGGGCTTTAAAATCCTTTCAGCCCATTCATTTATATTTCCTCTGCGTACGCCGGCGTTTTGTGTTTGTGTAAGAAGGTGCTGAGAACAACCAGGCGTGGCGTCAAATGGAACATTGCATTATGCACTCTTGTTGTCTTCACCTTGTCAGACAGCAGCAGGAAGTCTGCTCCTACACGGCGAACACATTACACTCCGCTGTATCGAGGGCAATCACATAAGCAGGGGGAGCGTGGCAAACAAACCCCTCCCCTCCCGCCCAAAGAAAGAAGAGCACCGCAAAGTGAAAACAAATGACCGCTCTCCTGCCTGGGGACTCTGACCGCCCGTTGTCGTCGCTCCCAACAGTCATCACGCAGGTTTAGTCTCATCTCAGTCAAGAACACGCCGCAGCAACACACACACACACACACACAGCCGCCATCGCTGCTCTGAAGAGGAGGAACCAACAAATGGTGCTGGATGGGCCCCAGATACTGTACCTAGCTGTGCTCTGGGCCTGGGGCGGGGGGTCTTGACACTGGCGTTAGTCCGGGTCGTCTTGATGCACTCACTGCAAGTCTCCTAGGATCAGAGCGTCTGCTACCTTACCTGCTTCTAATGCATCTACGGCCCCCCACCGCCTGTCCCATTCATGCGTTAAGCACTAACGAGCTCTTTCTTGTGGGCAGATATAGCACGTATATTCACTGACTATCAGGCTATATTATTCATGATTACATTTAAGAGGCGCACACACACGTGGGACAGTTTTATGAGAACATTGAAAGAATTCACAAAGCAGAGTTGTTTGTGTTGCTCTGAGACTGATCTCTAGCACTTCTACAAATTACATATTGTATACGGTAGAAGGGGTACACTTAGCAAGAGCAATTATCACACCTCATATCAATACATTTCATTCTATAACCTCCTTATATGTTCATTCACTGATAATTCACAACCAAAAACTACTTTTTTGGTTGCTTTCTGTGCAGTCGAATGAAAGATGGACGGTTACCAAGGCATCTTACATGTGACATTTACCTAATGTACTCTCTATAATCTGAGTAAAATGTAAATTAATAAGGGTAGACACATGGGAAATAATGTTCCTTTTCAGCATTCCTCCACTCAGTTCAATAACAACAGCACAAAGAAAGGATATTAACTGTGACCCAGAAGTGGTCAAGGCACAATTTCATCTTTGCATGAGAAAAAATATATAAGCCTGTTTTCAGGATGTGTTTACTTAATAACGGCAGAATACAGCTCCTTTTGAATGTGTGCCTTGCCGAAGGAAAATAATGAGATTTCTTCCTGTGCCTATGAATACAGATGATGTTATGTTCTTACTGCCTGCATGATGCGACTATACGGTACAATGTTTGACATTGTATGAAGAGGGATACCAAAGGTAAGCCATGTCTCTACATTCAGAGAGACATTCACCCACATCGCTCTTCTCCGGCTCAGCGAGCACGCACGGCCAACGCAGAGAAACAGACGACGGCGTCTGTCACTCTGATGGAAACATTTGGGGTGAAAACGAAATAGAAAGAGGCCACGTAGAAGTGTTTGATAGATTTGCTGAAAATCTCTGATTAGATGTCTTTGTGAGAGCAGAAGTGGCCATGATTGCAGAAAGACCTGTGACACAGTTGCAGTAATACATCTGAAAGGTTTGGGTTTTGTTCTCGCAATTAGCTTGGCTTCTAGGCGAAAGGGCCTGGCACTCATTCACAATGCTGAATAAATATCCCAGACAGCTTGTTCATTTAAATCAAATGTATGGAGTGCGCTTATTGTTTGAATGGATCACTTCAGATGTAAATTTCAGCTAATAAATTTTAGTTTTAGTTTGCCTTCATCAGTTCTTGCACTTTTCTTTTATTCCTGTTATTTTTTTTACATAGATAATTGAACTAAGTAATAAAGGCTTTCTTCAATGCATTGCCAACTCTATATACTTTGTAGACTTTGTATAGACTTTATAGGTATAAGTGTTAGAATTGTTCAAATTTAGACAATTTGTCACATGTTTACATATTTTGGATTATTTTCAGATATTTCCTTCTGGACATATAGTTCATTGTTTTTTTAGAGAGGGTTTTGGTCTATTGCTAACCATGTCTATTTGGTCCAGAATGTTAATTACACAGGATATAGGATAGTTTAACGGTCAGGGCGGCTGACCCACACTGAACGGTTGTGGGTTTGCTGAATGACTGCTAAAATTGTATTTAGTGTTATACTGTATGATATAACGCTTTTTGAGCGGTCAAGAAGAGACTAAAATAAATGAATAATAACTCAAATTTAAATAAAAACGACCATCTATTACAGGTGCTGTGTGTCTGGGTTATTTTTACGATTAATAAATGAGATGTCTGTGCTTCATAAACACCGATAGGAGAAGCGGCCAATGCGAACAGCTAGCCGTGTTAGCAGTCGCAGCGTACCGGAGGTGTAAGGGAGCGTAGCGGAGTAGCGAGTGTAAGCGCAAGCCAGAGGACCAACACAGGCAGATACTCCACAACGTACTCGCAGAGCTAGCATTAAAGCTAACCATGACCAACAGGCTAAACCAAGGAGGCGTGAACGCAGGAAGCGTGTTTTAATACTCCACAACGTACTCGCAGAGCTAGCATTAAAGCTAACCATGACCAAGCTAGCATTAAAGCTAACCATGACCAACAGGCTAAACCAAGGAGGCGTGAACGCACGAAGCGTGTTTTAATACTCCACAACGTAGTGACAGAGCGGCTCCGTCACTGAGTTCGGGCAGCGCACGCACACTCACTCCCCGCTCCCCTCCCGTTTAATTATGCAATTCATAAACCTCGCTATTTTACAATTATCCACTACTGCTTAAGTAGCGCACTAGGGGTGCACACTTAGTAGCTGTACACTTCTTCAATCATATATTTAAACAAACACTTACTAGGCGTCGAGGCATCGTAGGTTACGCTCCGTTTCTCATTCGGGTTAGCGAACCGGAAGCGTAACATTTCCGGTTCTTAAATGGCAGGGTCTAACTGCTTGAGGGCCTGTGGAAGTTAGCCTTAGCCTGGTTACACGGGAGGAAACCCGTCGGCTGTATTCTGGAGAGGAAGTTGAGTATTGAGGTTTTGAAAAACTCTCGTCTGTAACTATTTTGAGTAAGTGGGGTTTTCTTCCAAGTTATTTTTAAGTTTTGTTTCTTTCGGAAAAGATTTTAATGGTTTCTCACCGTTTGCTCTTTTGGAGGCCGACCTAATAAGAAACCATCACTGTCCTGTCGACTAGGCCTACGCCCGTGTTTTCCCGAGTGTTTGAGGAGTTAAGAAGAAAACCCCACCACAAACGTACTCGCAGTGCTAGCATTAAAGCTAACCATGACCAACAGCACCTAGCGCTGCTGGGAACTTAAATAAGGTCCAGAATTAAACTAAGGAGGCGCACCTGTGTGGGGCTAATCCCCCGGGACGGGAGTGCAAGGGGCGTGCACGGCGATCGTGACACGGAGACACTTACAGTATTAGGAAAGCACCCCTAGGCTCTGTGAACTGGCTCCCAAATGCTCACAAGGGGTATTGAATGTTGTGCTTTTAATTACTTCATGCTTGTGGAATACATTGAAAGCAGAGGTAACATGCCCTTAATGGATATCTTCCACTGGTGACTGATTAAATATAATCAACTGTCGGCACTATCAGTAATAATGTATTCTTACCTTATTGCGCTTAAGCTTTCCATTGAATTAGAATGTACTGCTCTTTTAACCACTTAAATGACCACTGTGCCGTCGGTAGGTTAGCACAATGTGCTGCGTTTATGGGTAGACTGATCCCTAATAACTTATATAGCCTGTATGTGGTCTGGGCGTTGAACTCCCAGCCAGTAGGGGGCAGGGTAGTCTAGTGGTCTGGGCGTTGAACTCCCAGGGGGCAGGATAGTCTAGTGGTCTGGGTGTTGGACTCCCAGCCAGTAGGGGGCAGGATAGTCTAGTGGTCTGGG
>JAOEHI010002656.1:0-11450 GCA_025447815.1 Percopsis transmontana
ACAAGGTCCGCAAGCTAAACAAGCTAACTAAGGTCAACAAGCTAAACAAGCTGACTAAGGTCAACAAGATAAACAAGCTAAACAAGGTCAGCAAGCTAAACAAGCTAACTAAGGTCAACAAGGTCAGCAAGCTAAACAAGCTAAACAAGCTAAACAAGCTAACTAAGGTCAACAAGCTATACAAGCTAACTAAGGTCAACAAGCTAAACAAGGTCAACAAGATAAACAAGCTAACTAAGGTCAACAAGCTAAACAAGATAAACAAGATAAACAAGTTCAACAAGCTAAACAAGGTCAACAAGATAAACAAGGTCAACAAGCTAAACAAGTTCAACAAGCTAAACAAGGTCAACAAGATAAACAAGGTCAACAAGCTAAACAAGCTAACTAAGGTAAACAAGCTAAACAACATCAACAAGCTAAACAAGGTCAAGAAGATAAACAAGGTCAACAAGCTAACTAAGGTCAACAAGCTAAACAAGTTCAACAAGCTAAACAAGGTCAACAAGCTAAACAAGCTAACTAAGGTCAACAAGCTAACTAAGGTCAACAAGCTAACTAAGGTCTACATCTTTGTCGTTCAGTTCCTGTTGGCTGGGACCCACACAAGAGACGACGTTGCCACGGAGACCTATGAGGACGAGCTGGACATGGGCCGCTCCGGGTCCTACCTCAACAGCAGCATCACATCCGCCTGGAGCGAGCACAGCCTGGACCCAGAGGACATCCGGGTGAGCAGCCCTCTATCCCCGCCCACTATGTCAAACCTTACAGTGTGTCCGCGGCAACAATACTGAGACACGGCAGTTTTTTATTTCAGGCGCCAGATGAAACGGGCCACCTCAGTTCTATTAATGGCTGTGGCGTAAGGTCATGCAACACTCTTTGGGAAAGACGTACCAATGTGAGCAGAGGTTTCTGTTTGTGTGTTGGAGCTGAATGAGTCTCTCTAGCCAACATCTGAGGACCAGGTCCTCTGCACACACGTTGACCAGGGGAAACAATAAGATCCGCTGCGTGACCGAAGCACCACACAACACTTAGAGGCTATTACAGACCTAACATGAAGCACACTTCAGTTGAACAACGTCCTGTCATTCCTTTACATCGGCACACGTGTGATGTACTGTAGTTTGTCACTAACTGATGTCTTTAGATGGCTGCCATGAATATGCACTGCATGTTTGTGTGCAGTAGGATGTCTGCTTCACTGTAACACTGTGTTTGGATATAGTCATATTCCTTTGGGAAGAACAGCATCTATTTCTAGAGGGCCCAATGACCATGCTGTATTTTTCCTTTCCTTGGGTTTTATGTTACCCAACATACAGGAGGAGCTGAAGAAGCTCTACTCTCAGCTGGAGGTCTACAAGAGGAAGAAGATGTTGGCCAACAACCCTCACCTTCAGAAGAAGAGGAGCTCCAAGAAGGGGCTGGGTCGCTCACTGATGAGGAGGATCACTGAGATTCCTGAGTCGGTTCATCGGCAGTGCAGCCGCGAGGACAAGGAGGCGGGTGAACATGGGACTAATCGCAACAGCATCTGTGTACTGAGGAAGAATCCCTTCGACCCAACCCACCAGGGAAAACAAGCTAAAGAGGAGACCCTGAGGAACAAGGTCTTCTCCTTGAAGAAGTCCCACAGTAGCTACGACCACGTCCGAGACCAGAGCGAAGACTCCAGCAGCTCAGCAACAGACAAGATGGAGGTCGTCCCGGCCGAAGAATCTCTCCTGGAATCTCTCATCGCCAAGACGCTGGTCAAGAAAAAGTCTAATGAGAAAATAGAAGTGTTGAATGAATCTACTGAGTCAGTTCCCTTAGTCTGCAAGTCAGCCAGCGCCCATAACCTTACTGCAGACAAGAAACCCATCAATCCAAGAACGTCCATGCTGCAGAAGTCTCTTAGTGTGATTGCCAGCGCCAAAGAAAGGACTTTGGGCTTGACCGGAAAGACCCAGATTGTGGAAGACGGCAATAAGAAGAGGAAAGATACGCCGGCCAGCGGAGATTCAGAAGACGAATGCCAACCCAAGATGGTCGCCAGCCAGTCCACGGAGTACAAGCAGACTGCAGCGAAAGCTGGCATCATGAAGCAGCTGGCGAGTGGCAGCCAGCCCTCCATCTGCTCGGACTCGGCCAAGGCAAAACATCTCCACAATCTCTCGGAGGTCTGTCCGTGGGAAGTGGAAGATCTCCCAACCCCCTCTGAGAACAAGCTCCAGAAGCATGTGTCCATCGCACCCAAGGAGACCACAACAGTCCATGGCAGTGGCACCAAGGGAGGCAAATCACAGCAGCAGAAACCGTCCCCGTCTAACCACAGGCATTCCAAAGAAGTCCTGAGGACAACTGCAGACCGAGCTGATATATGTCCTTGGGAAGAGAGAAATTTAGTGGAAGGTGCACAGCCACAACTGCCCCCTCAGGTCCACCAAGTAGCCAGAAGCCCCCAGCCTCATTCCTCAACAAACACTTCCAAAACTAGTTGGGCTGAGGTTTGCCCTTGGGACTGTGAAACTCCTTCACCAGATCTGACCAAGCAGAGAGCTGGTGCAGCTCCAGTGGAAAGTAAGGCGAGAAGTGGTTTTTCAGAGCCCTCCAAACCGGAAGGCTCTTTTCAACCACCAAGTTCAAAGGTTGATGTTTGTCCGTGGGATTATGATACTGCCGAGAGAACACCTAGTCCCTCCAGTGTTGCTGAAACCAAGGAGTCTCCTTCCAGTAAGAAAAAGACAGTTTCTTCAAGAACAACTGAGGAGAAGTCAAAAGATACCGGCGATGAAAAAAAGAGAATAAAATCCAAAGACAAGAGCAAACGTCCAGAGAAACATGCTCGCCTGCCAGACAGGGCTGATGTTTATCCATGGGATGTGGAGTGCCACCAGGAACCCCTGGTAGAGAAACGCAGAAGTGCAAATGTTGTGGCAGCCAAACCCAAGCAGGCTGACGTCTGTCCCTGGGACTTTGAGGAAGGGTCTGACAGCACGAGTAAAGATAAAACTGCTTCCACGGCCAAACTGAGCAATCCAAATCCCAAAGAGGGGGTTGTAAGTGCTCCGAAGAGGGAAGATGTTTGTCCCTGGGACTTTGACGAGAACACATCGGGCAAACCTGCATGACACCTAAACGGACCACCGAGAACCTAGGTCTTGTTTTCCACTTTTAACCTTCAAATATTGACTTTTACTATTAGTCTGGTGACTTGGAAAAAAAGATTACCACGTTACACAAGTTGCCTTCCTGTTCACGGTTTTGTTTTCAACTCGTCTGTTTTGGGAAAAAAAGTTGAAAATCTAAAAGAAAATAACAATATATATGAATATAAGCATTCCAGATTATAATAGTATTCCTAACGGTAATCTTAATATATAATTATGCAACCTTCAGTTCTACTTTACACCTCATGTTCAATGGTTAAAATCTTCATATTTTGTATTCAATCATCCTTTATTTTTTGTTAAATTATCTAATTGTAACTTATTTTTATGTATATTTTGAATTGAAAAAGGACATAAGATTCTGAGAATGAAAATCATTTCTATACAAGAAACTTCAGCATGAATTATAGGTTGAATTACAGAAGAGCAAAAGGAAACACCAAAGAAAACGGGAACTTTGAAGTTTAAAGGTAAGATAAACTTCTTGTGTCGTTGGATGTGAGAATCTTTAGCACTTTAGCCAAACCCTGAGTGTAGTCAGGACAAGCTTGTTTCTGTCTCACTACGAGTTCTTCATGTATGTGTTGTTTGTTGGTTCTTTTCATTCACACCTATATTCACACTATATTTAGATGTTGAAAGCCGAGGCTTCTGGGTTCATGTTTTAGATTGATTTCCTTGTTCTCAGTCGAATGCTTCCCTGTCTCCAGAGGTGTTTATTACTGTATGTGCCTAAATGACTAAACTAAATAACTAGAGCTTTCTCTTGTCGCTCTCATGCCGCTTGGCCAGTGGCCGTGCACGCCACAGGCCGGGCACGGCCAGGTCATGCGTGCACGTGAATCTGACCCAGTTTATCAACTACAGCAAGAAATTCATGCATTGACAAATGTGTTTCTAAATGTTAGTAGTTAGCTCTGCTCTCTATTCAGGGTTTATATTGTATGATGTTATATACTTCATGTGATATGTGCTGGGACCCGCAGACCATTCGCATCAACTTTGTACATAAATCCAAACAAGAATTACTTCTAGTTTTTATTTATGAAGCTGGTGTAAATTTCGTTGTTGAAGGGGCGGGGGGTTCAAATAAGCATTTAACTGCCATCAGTTTTCACAGTGTTTTGCTGCAAGAAAACAAGACAGTAACGTTTTTTTTAACTGTCTGCATGTTTCTACAAATGGTATGCAATAGTGTAAGACCTGAATTATGGAGTTGTGGAGTAAGTTTAGTACGTTTTTCTCAAATCCTTGCATTACATTTTCCTTTCAGCACATTCAGACTGAGATGAAGCAGTGAAAGTATGCTACTTTTACTTTCATATTTATTAGAGAAGTAAGGAACAGATCTCTCCTATTTTATAGTATCACTCTAGAAATCAATGGTGTCATTAAATGTTGTCATTGATAATTAATAATCATTATCGGTAGGGGGCAGGATAGTCTAGTGGTCTAGGCGTTGAACTCCCAGCCGCAAATTGTAAATTATCGCTGCCAAATATAACGTAACAAAATGTTATCTCTCTAAAAGATCATTGTGATTTCAATTAGTGTGCTTATATGTTTATAAACCTTTCCCCTTTTTCACTTTTACATGTACATTTACAGCATTCAGCAGATACTGGTTTAATGCTGTATGATTTGGGAAAAACAGCTGTTCAGTGTAATCTGTCATATATGAACAACCCCCTTTATAATGCTTAATGTGACTTCTCCTTTTTGTCACAGAAGCTGACATTGTTTTAAACCCTGCCAAAACGTTGTTATTTTCAGAGAAGAAAACCCTGATTTAGCACTACATCTAATATAGATTTATGTGGTCAACTCTTAAAACTTTGAATGATAAGGAATGTTGCATATTAATGTGTTTGAATTAACCTTAAAATATTCTGTGTAGAGTTACAATAAATATTAGGAGATGTCTGCTGAACACACTGCCTTAGCGGAAGTTGCTTTAGATCCAACATTTCAACAAACACAATTTAGTTTTTTCAACCCAGAGCTTTAGTTTGTTCAAGTTTTCAACATTTTCTCTGTAATGCCCGTTCCAAAGTGGAAAGATGACTAGATCCTATGTAAGAACCAACCTGTTATATTTGATCTGTGTATAATAATGCATAATTACATAGATAATTCTGTGTCTCTGGTGGGCATTGATGTTTCACCAAATGTTTGATCAAATCCTGTTCTGACACCTTAACATATGCACAGTTTGTCCTGCTGGAGTTGTCTTTTTAATCTTCTCTTCACTCCTCTTATGACCAAGGTCACGCGATGGCTACTAGTAATATTACTCTAATACTACTCAGCTGTAATGTTGTAATTGTGGCTTCTGCATGAGTTTGAGAAATGAGTAGGACCAACGTTTCACTGCCCTTGATAGAACAAAGAGTGTGCTGTAGTCAGACCCAGTAAACCCTAAGGTAACACTACTAACACCTTGTACCTGCTCTGTGACGGTCTTATAGCATCCGTATATGGGAATATTTGGTAGATTTATATTGTGTAATGTTGTAATAGCATGTACATACTGTAAAAGATACCTCCTCTGCAATAAATATTTATATGGAAATTGTGTACCAAATACGGTTTAAGGACACCCTGAGTTGATCACCTGACAAGACATGGCTCTCGACAGCTAAACACTCTGAGCTCTGAGCTCACTTTATGTAGATTGTGGCTGCTTCTGGCAAAACTCCCAGGGGGGGTCACTTGTTGTGATGATGGCTAAGGTGACCTGTGCAATGTAATGTGACATTTTGAACAAGTTGGGTTTTTTTCTGGTCACCTCATGTAGCAATACTACTAGTAACCATTAGATGGCCACACAATACAAGGAGCGAGAGACCTGCTTTACCATGAATGAAATACACTTGATTAAGGTCTTCATTTTCAATGTCTTGAATAATAATGGATAACCGTTCTTGACCACTCTGGCTCTTTCTAAAGATCGCGGGCTCTGCTCCTCAAAAAGGTGCTTCAATTGAATACAAACCATTTTGACGGTTGGCGCATGCGTCGCCCATTTCCATATTCTTTCAAATGGGTAACGTTATGGAAAAGCACAAGCCATTCACTTACTTTGCGAGTCATGCAGACGAAACAGGTTAGTTACTATCAGACTTGTCTAGTGACCTCACCCGACACCAGGGCACGTAGGACGTAAACCCGTTCGTTAGTGAATGGTTACTATGGCAACTAGCTCCAGATAAACACACACTGTTTCTAAGCATAACGGGGTTATAATAACAAGTTACATGGTCCCAACCTGAATGTGTTATAATGTTATACATTTGGCATAATGGAACAGGCGTTTTTGTTTGATCTACTCAAACTAAGAATGCAAAAAAGACAGAAACTGTTTGTGTTTTTCTGCATCTGTAGCCAATGCATTGCGACGGCATTTGACCTTAACTCAAAAAACTCCTTTACAATATTAACTGCGTATTGTGCGTTGGCTCTTATGTGTAGCACTGCAGTAGGCTGGTGATCACTTTTCTCCAAACAAACCCAATTCCGAAAAAGTTGGGCCAGTATGGATAATGCTAATAAAAACAAAAATAAGTGATTTGTATGTTCTATTCCCCCTGTGCTATATTGGAAACACTACAACACATTAGAAGATGTTTTACCTCGCGAAATTAATAGTTTTGTGAAAATATACACTACTCAAATCTGATGACATCAACATGCTACAAATCAGTTGGGACAGTTGAGTGTTTACCACTGTAGGCCAATAATGTTTCACATCTCCTGAACGCTTCCGGTTAAGGAGATGAAATCAAAACACTCTCTCTCTCACACACACACACACACACACGTTTCAGTTTGCGTTAGTGCCTGCGCCTGTTGTGCAAAACGAGTCGTGTGAATCGCCTCATTAGTGCTGCACTGCCCTCTACTGGACACCAGCACGCGGTGCGACTGCAGTGGACAATCAGAGAGTAGGCAGTTGACACCCTCTCTCTCTCTCGCTCTCTCTCTCCCCTCCCCTCCCATCCCTCCCTTTGCTTCCATATAGCGAGCTATCAGACATTAAAGGGGTAGCGGTAAGAAACAGTATCGAAGGTTTTGCAAAAGTTCACTACCCCATTAAGAGGGGTATTAGAAAGGGTGCCCTTTGGCGACTGCTACAAGTGGCCTATCATGACTGTGTCAGGACAATACATCATGTTTTCTTCTTTTTATTAAGTGTCTTATGATAAATTACATGTACTCTCATGTTAGCCTCTATTTAGTAGTAATATTCGTAGTTATGTTTCCACGTGAGGAAGCTCTAAAACAGAGATCAGTTACCAGTTACTAGCTTTCCCTGCCTACAAACCACATTCCAGTCTGGGTTGAAAGGCCGTTAGTTCGTGTGTTACGACCCGGCAGCGACTAAAGGGTTAAGTCTCCGCATTCACGGGGTGACGTCACAGCCTGTTCCCCAGTCCGGGCCGCTGAGAGGAAAGCAGTCCCACCAAATCTAACCCTGAAACTAAGTCAAGCTGCCGCATCTCCTGCCAGGACTGACGGGTTAACATGGGAAACTGCCAGGTTAGTAGTTTCACCTTCCCTTTACCTGCAGACACATTATGCCAGCGGATGTTTTGCACTTTACACAACTACCACACAAAATCTCAACTGGAACCAGGCCTTTATTCTTTTTAGGAGACATTTAATAACGCGTCAGAACAGATCTAAGCTAAAGTCCCACGTAGACCTTATATCGCAGTTTCTCCAAATCCGGTAGAAGTAGAAACGGGATAACGGGAATGTTAAAGAGATAGCGGCGTGCAGGCGAAACGGACGCTCCCTGCGGAGGATCCGTTAGATATCATATGAAAGAGAAAACGGGGGATGTTTGATTTAGAAGCCTGGCCCAGCCGCTTCGGTTTGCATCAGTAGGCCGGGTCTGTCTGGTCCGCTAAAGGTGCCGAGCGGAAGAGTCTCGCGTGTAGCTGATATAATGTTAAGTCTCGCGTGTAGCTGATATAATGGCAGTTAAGTTACCGTCATGGCATCAGTTTGTGGATTTAGATCATAAGGGCTAACTGCAAAGTAGCATCAATAGCATGAGGTGTCCCATTCGGAGGCCTGAGATAGTACCAGTGTGTACCAACCCTACACGGCCACTGGCTCCTCTTGCCTCGGTGCAGGACACTGCTATTGGCTATCTCGGGGTTTGGCAGGCCATGAGATGAGGTTTTTTATCTTTTTGTTAATAATTTAGTAGGGGGCGGGATAGTCTAGTGGTCTGGGTGTTGGACTCCCAGCCAGTAGGGGGCAGGATAGTCTAGTGGTCTGGGTGTTGGACTCCCAGCCAGTAGGGGGCGGGATAGTCTAGTGGTCTGGGTGTTGGACTCCCAGCCAGTAGGGGGCAGGATAGACTAGTGGTCTGGCACCACGCTGACTGACTCCCTGGTCTCCTCAGAAGGCGGCGTGAGCCACACCGGGGAGGACGACAGCAGTGAGTCGGACGGAGACGAGCCCAGCCTGAGCCAGGCGCCCAAGCCCCCCCCTCCTCCCGCTGCCCCTGCTCGCCCTCCCCCCCCTTCCTGCTCCTCCATCCAGCCGGCCAGCGGACCGCTGCACCGGGCCAAAGGTAACCTAGGCAACGCCGCTGTACGCGGTTAGCAAGCGTACAGAGGTTTATAGATGGAAACGACAGGGGTGTTGACCCCTTCAAGACCCTCTGTTGCCTGAGCAACCTGATGACATTTTTCGAACCAAACAAACATGGCTGAGAAGTGGGTTTCCCTTATCGTACTGAATGTAGTCACTAGATGGTTAGCGCCATCGCTGATCCTAAGATGAAGAAGTTGGATATACGTCTTAGTGTCAGTGATGTCGTTACAGAAACAAGTCACAGTAGTTTGTGAACAGAAGGCAAAGAAGTATTAGTATTAGTACTTAATAATACTATACCTTAATTAATACTATACCTATAGTATTAGTATTAAGTATTAACGGGGACATCTTGTTCCTCGAACGTCCATCAGGCGGCGCTGGTGCGTCCTGGTCGATGGACAGTGGGTCGGACGAGTCGCGGCGGTGGTCCGACACGCTCAGCGTCGACGAGAAGGACGGCTTCGTGTTCGTCAACTACTCGGAGGGCCAGGCCCGGCCTGCGGGGAACCCTGCGCCCCCAAACCCCCCCTCCCACCCGGTGCCACAACCCCCCTCCTACGAGGCCAGGCCCTACAGCCAGCTCAGGACAGGTGGGTGGTCCTGGGTTCACCTGCACATGTTTAAAGGGCAGGCCGTTAGAGAAACGCCCGCTGATTTGGTGTCCAACGCGAGGAACGCGACCAACCCCTCCCTCGCCTGAAAACGAGGAGCACGTGCGTTTAGTGTCTCTCACCCACAGCTCGCCTGCACAGTTTTCACCCTGTAAGTCAGTTTGCTGTAGCACATTGGGGCGACTTTCGTGTTTTTTGGGGGGGGGGGCTGTATACACAGTGTGACAAAATGTCGGATTGTCCCTTTTAAAGGTCCAGTGTGTAATTTCTAGTGGCATCTAGTGGTGAGGGTTGCGAATTGCAAACAGCCAGTCACTCACGACCCGCCCCTCCCTTTGCAAACACGAAGGAGAAGCTACGGTGGCCGACGTAGGATAAAGCATGTCGTCGTCTGAGATGGCAGAGAGTAACAATTTCAAGGTAGTGACGAAATGCGTTCTGTAGAGCCGTTTGTCCGCTTTGGGCTACTGTAGAAACATGCCGACGCAACAGGGCGACGTCCATAGAGGGGGTGCCCGCGGTTATGGAGATAGAAATGGCTGATTCAAAGGTGATGACAATATAATGGTTTATTATACGAGGTCTTTGTACACCACTGACAACATAGTTATGGATCTTACATTGCATTTCTGTCACTAGATCCTCAGAAATATTACACACTGGACCTTTAAACAGTGTCCCACGCTATCACACAGAAGGCTGCGCTGCAGTGGCCTTATGGCACGATCCAGTCCCGTGGTTCTCCATCTGTGTCGGGCTTGTGTACCCCCTTTACCGGGCTGCACCATGTTGTCAGTATAACCACAGAAGGGATGAACATAAATCTAGCCTTTTGTCACATAAAAGGAGCATTGAATGTTAATGGTTGCGTCAACCCTGTTACATTACACGATGATGGAAGTAAATATTAAACAATTTGTACTTTTTAATGGCTCCAGGAGACGTATATTTCTAGGCCTAAATAGAAGTGGAATGTGTGTGTTGTGTGTGTGTGCGTGTGTGTGTGCGATGTGCGGTGTGTGTGTGTGTGTGTGTACGCGTGTGTGTGTGTGTACGCGTGTGTGTACACGTGCGTGTGTGTTGACTGGAGCAGGCTACAGGTGGGAGCGCCAGCTGGTGTTTAGGAGTAAACTCACCATGCACACCGCCTTCGACCGCAAGGACAACACCCAGCCAGCAGAGGTCACCGCTCTCGCCATCTCCAAGTAGGTCCTACACAAGGGAGAGGAGATACCTTGACGCAGAATATGACATGTTATGATATATATATACTGCTGTTACCCGTGGTAACTGCAGTGGTCACTCTAGTGCCAGCTGCTCAGAAGAGACATAAGAAGCTAGGAACTAGCAAAGCGAACTAGCTGAACTAGCTTATATCCTAGCAATTTGTGTGTTCTTGTTGCCATTTGGTTGGATAGCACGGTTACAAATGATTTCAGCCAATCGGATTATGTGGCCGGACCTAACTGACAAATAATTCAAAGTAATTAAAGGCACTAGAAGGAGTGCCAATTACCTCATCGGTATTCATGTTAGGAAACGGCTGATGTTCCTTCTTCAACACAAGCGCACTCCCCGCTGGAGCGATGAGCTCATGGGAAATGTAGTCTCCGCTCCAGTACAGCAGAACTCCTTGTAGCAGACAAGCAGACCAGTCACATAGCTAGTAGTAACCCAGGTAACAAGCCCCCCCCCCCCCCCCTTCCCCTTCCTCTGCAGGGACCACAGTAAGATCCTGGTGGGGGACGGGCGCGGCCGGGTCTTCAGCTGGTCCGTGAGCGACCAGCCGGGCCGCTCGGCGGCGGACCACTGGGTGAAGGACGAGCAGACGGACAGCTGCTCCGGCTGCTCCGCCCGCTTCTCCATCACCGAGAGGCGGCACCACTGCAGGAACTGCGGCCAGCTGTTCTGCCAGAAGTAAGGCCGCCCGTCGCCGTGGCAACACTCGGCCCACAGAGTCGCGTGCGGGGGCGTAACGTGCGGGGGGGGGGGGGTAGCGGGTGCCAGGCAGAAGGTCATGGGGTGGGGGGCGTGTGCCAGGCAGAAGGGCATGGGTTGGGGTAAC
>JAOEHI010002657.1:0-11449 GCA_025447815.1 Percopsis transmontana
GTATGCGGGTCAATCTGACCCGAAGACCATACGAAGGATGTAAATGTGTGGGGTATAGTAGCATGTGTGCTAAAAAAAAATATTTTGTTTATACATGTTTATCACAGAAAATAAGGTAAGGCCATTGAGTTTCAGGTAGAAAAAAATTATACTTGTACCATTTTTCTTATTGTAAAAATTTGAAACGGGTCAATTTGACCCGAGGACCATACAAGGGTTAAATAATTCAATGAGTAAGTTCATGAATTAATTACTTCAATAAATAGATTTTCAGGTATATGGGCCATATGAAAGAAGCAACAATTTTAAATTGGGGATATTTTCTTGAGTTTTGACCACATTACTGATTTATTGTGCCTCCTGCACAATCCTGGTAAATGTATTTATATTTTCATTTTAGGCAATTAAGCCAGAAGCCCTTGCTTTGAACTGATTTTGTGTTTGAGTGGTTTGTCTTCTGGTTCTTCTCATAGTAAGACGTAATGACCACATACATACGTGACATTAATTTCAGTTCTCAGTTTTCAGTTCATTGTACTTCTAGGGTATGAGGGGAAGGGTACTAAGCTATTCTTCAATTTACAGCCAGCACAGCCTATAGTACAATGTACTTAAGAAAACGTTACAGCAAAGTACAGGTTACTAAGAAGTACTTCCAACATACTTAGCAGTTAGTAACTTAAATTAAAGTAGAGAGTATACTATTACTACGTATGTAAAATGCCTCAATGTAGACCATACATACAGGCTAAACAATCAATCAAAATATCCACAAAGTATACTTATTAGTCTGGTCAGTCACAGTACAATATGGGTAGTACGGGTAGTGTGTAATTAATCTGAGAAATTATGGAGTCAATTTACTTTATTTGTAAAATGTTTAATAATTTATAATTGCCACATAAATCTGCAATCATACCCTGTAAGTTTATTTTTCTTACACCTAGACTAGCCTAGGCCTACTTCACAGTTAGGCTTACCCTGTTATTTATTTGTAACCCTGTTACAAAAGTATTTTTCCCTGTTGTAGGATACCCCTTGTAAGTATGTAGTAGTATGTATTTGATGTATTAAACTGTATGATTCTGTGCTGGTTAGTGACCTTATATACATGTCTGTATCCCTCTGTGTGCCTGGAACTGAGAATCACATTATGTGCAGAAGGTTTTTTGGTAGAATCCATTTGGCCCAGTGCTGCTGTTAGACAAACCGGTTAATGACTTGCCTTGGCTAGATAACACGCCTACAGCTGTGTGATAGAAAAGAAAACACATTGAAGCCAACATCCAGCAACGCAAGTTCAAAACATGAATAAATACATGTCTTTCCAGACTGGCGTGAGCTTATGGAAACACTGCTGTTTCCAACTTGTTAACTGCTGAAACATACAAACAAACGGTTGGCCTCACACACAAGACACCTGATGCAGTGCTGCCTGCTATGTGCGTAAATTCCAATTGCTGGAAATGTTGATGATCCAAGGGGTTGTACCTGCGCGTGCGCCCTCTCACAACAAGTATAAACTGAATTAAGCATGCACTCGTCTAGAAGAAGTTCTCAACCGATGATTTTTTCATACAGTTGTTTTTAGCTTCGAATTGTATTTTTAGCTCTAAAAAATGACAGCAGTCTGTACCTCGGTGACCTCATAGCTGGCTACAGGCATGAGGCTGGATCCTAGCCAGTGAGTGACAATTGCTATAAGTAGTTGTTGTGAGTGATTTGGGCTTGTGGGTGCCAATTAATTTAATGTAAATTTTCACCTACTCTTGTGGGACGTATTATTCAGTCACATAAATGTAATCTGAGCCTATTTCCTACTGTTACCAGCTTATGCAGCTGGTAGTCCTTTTGCATCTTAAATAACCAAACTTGATTGTCCATTTTAGATAGTAATGTAGAAACCATCCATTCGCATATTTTGTCTGTTTTACTCCGGACGGTAAAAGTGCGCAGACATGAGGAAGGCAACACAGCTAAGGCGCGTTCTTTCAGGAATGCAGCAAAGGCAAGAAATCAAGTCACAGATTTCGCCATTCAAAAACAAATTTTAAACAGATTTTTCCCAGACATGTTCCCCTGAAAATGAAGTGGTATCTCCCAACCATTGTGAATGTTTATTTGCCCTTTTAAATTAAAACTTCCAAGATATGCAAGAATTTTTCCTCTGAGATTAATAATAATTATAATTTTTAACAAGGTTAAGCATTGACCCAACACTTTACTTGATCAACACATAATATAATATAATATAATTTACCTTCAACTGTTTCCATCATTGCTTCTCATAAATTATCAAAACAAATGGAATTGACATGCAGGTTATTTTCTATTAGTGTTCTAATTATGTGATTATGTTGAGAAAAGTGTAGGAAGACACATATTTGACTACAAATGTGACTATATTTGAATTCAGAATGTACATATTACATTTTAAATATGCATGCTTTCATTGGGTGTCTCAGAAATTTGTTTTCTTTTGGCGAGAAATAGCATTAGTATGTGGTAAATACATTTGTTTCACAAACAGGACACTGAACAAAGCCCAGTCTAAATATAATGTATAGTAACAGTAAGCCCAGAACATTATTTTAGCAATTAATGAACAGCGCCTGAATGATTTGGGTCGACATGTTGTATAATATTTCTTATATAAAATCTTAGGTAGGACAATCCCTTATACGAACCAATATTTCTTTAGTGCAATAAAACAATGAACCATTAAACAACAATCTATCAATCACTAATTAGTTATAATGCCAAAATTTTGCTTACATTTTACTATTCCCACCATCTCTGCCTCATTTGCAAAGATACAATATATACAGTATAAGACACTCTTTTGTCTTTTGACCTTACAAGTTTTGATTAAGTTTCTCTACACAAAGCAGTGTCATCACATTTGGGAACGCGTGAGGTTACTACCTTGGTACCCTTTCATTTTCACTGGGAAACAAAGTGCCATCACAATGGCGCTAACAACTGGCTTTTTGCCTGCCACCACTGTATCTGCTGTAGTCAGAACATCTTAATGATAGACTGGGCGTGGGTTCTTCCAGACAGCCACAGTTTAACCGTCGAGCTTCCTGTGCTGTTGTATGACTGGATGATGATTTGTTGCTCAGCAGCATTCTGCGGCCTATAATTACCATTTAATGCACAATCAACTCTCTTGTCACACCCTCGCTACCGAAAACCCTTAGATCCCTCCTTCTAACTGCTGACGTTTTAGCTCCAGTTTCGCGCCTGTCTATTTCTGCTGGTCCTTTTTTTGTATCTGCTTTGCTTTAGATTAGAACCCATATATTCCAATTCTCTCACTTAGGTACTGTATTGATTTAATAGCACCTCCATTTTGTTCTCCCACTTGCACCTCCCTTCTGTCCCCTCTAAATCCCCCGCCTTCCCTCTGCCTCCTGCTCCTTTCCGCCCTCCTCTCGCCCCCACTATGCTGCACCAGCATTTTGAGGGTGTACACGCTGGCTGGGTGGAGGGGAGCTGGTGTGTGTATGGTGGGGGGGGGTTAGGGGTGATCTGCAGCCGAAAATTCAAATAGGATAAGATGTATGACACGCCTACACCAACAGTCTCGCCAGTAGGAGAGACTGCTGGAGGCTATCTAGGGTGACACACTAGGACTTCATTAATTTCAAAATTTGCAAATAGAACATGGTTGCCAAGAAGATGACAGCGTTAGCTCAATGGAAACTGGAAAACTGAATGTGTGGACAACAACAAAAGTGGCGCTAAATTAGCATGAATCAGACTTCTGCGAAAAGCACTGTGTTGCACAATGCAGGCCTGGCTGGGAGTACTGAATAATGCTATCTACCAATTGCAACATTTTTCCCCCTCTGATCAAGTTTCAGGTGGGATTATGCGCTATTAGTTTTCAAAGGTATGCTGTAATGAAAGTGGATGAAATAGGTGTTCCCCTGACTCGCTGTCAAGTCCTATTCATCCCCACCCCCGAACTCTATCAGCCATTCAGCCCATGTAGACAGAGTTTACTATTAGCTCCGCATATTGGATTCCACGGCCCGGAGAATAACTCTGCAATCAGTTAACATTTTTCTTCGTATCCCTCTCAGGTCGGCTACATCTGCTCCCACATACAGTAACTCTCCACTAGTTGCAAATTAACTACAGTCTTATCAGGGTCGTGGTGGTGGCTCTGAAAAATACGATGTGATCAGTTTACCGTGAGCATAGTGCGCTCATGGTGTCCTTAACAATGCTGTGACCATATTCCTCTATGCAGACTTATTTCTATGGTAATAGGGCTATTCACATGTCATATCTAATATTTGCTTACAGCAGATCAATAAAGGACTGTGTGCCTGCTGCATGCTAAGCAAGATTAGGAATGGTGAAGCTCCAGCAGACGTATAGCAAACCAAAATATGTGCAAATAAACCTTGACGTGCTATTTATTAAGAGAAAACATTTCATCATGAAGTCCAGGTTTATTTTGCAAAAAATATATAATTTAGAAATATAGCAAAATAGAGGAAAGTGAAATAAAGTGGACATACAGTATTATTGCTCTTGTTGCAAAATTGGAGTTAAGGTACACCTTAAAATCAACACATCCAGTTTACTATGGGACAGTGAACAAGGACTGTGTATATTCTACCTGGCTTTCAGACTGGTTGTGTTCATGGCTCCTTTGCGAGGTCTTGCCGCTCGGGTGTTGAGCTGCTTTCTCTTTGCCTGCCTGTTTGTTTGTTCCACGCCTTTCTCTGCTTTCATGCAGACATAATTAAATCAAGCCTAATCCACTATTTATGCATTCTGCTGCTGAATTATTCACACAACAGTTTTGTATTATTGCAATTTTTGTTCTGAGACAGAACCGCCATTATTGAATGGACAACCCTTTCGACATCTTTTATTAAGACCCCTGCCAGCAACTCCTTTACATAGTACACAATGCAGTCACGTAAATACTGTATTGGCGTATTTTTAACTGTGAATTTGCTTAATTCTACTATACAGTGTGTGTTATAAGTACAATTATGCAACTCTCCTGAGAGCAGATTAGCTTTCTAAGAACATTCTTTAAACTGTACTAAACGCTCACACCAATCCACATTCATGCTTGTGTACACAAAGCAGTAAAGCACAAACATACACTGATATGGACATACGCAGAGTTGACACAGACACAACGACCTCCCAAGGATGTGCACGCCAAAGAGGCCTTAAAAGCCTTGGCTTGCTGCAAGGCTTTCAATTATCTTAGGCAACAAACCAAAACAAGCATCACAAAAGGCATGCTTATTAAATCACTCACCAAAGTCAGTGCAAATGGAATGATAACAAGCACACACACACACACACACACACACTTTCTCTTCGAGGGCTTTACTTAAACAAATTGTTGTCAATTGATGTTATGAATGCCTCCACAGAATATATATTGTGTGTAAAATACTGTATGTCAGTCAAGTACTGCCTCTGGGCACTTCATCCATGTGGCTGAGGAAGTTCGCGAGTGGAAACAGGCAGAGGTTAATTAGGCAGAGTAGATTGTGACGTTCTGGTTCAAATGAGGCCCAAAACGACATCCATCGTCATCCATCACTGTCGAGCGTCTCTCTATGTGACTGTGGTTCCATCGGTGTATGCTGAAATGGAAGTCAAAAGGTTAGTGCGACAGCCAGCTCTTTGGTGCTCATCCACATGTCTTCCATTTGGAAAGCCCCCCGTAGACTCAGGTCATTATTTATGGGCAGTAGTCATAGCTAGTCGCTGATAAAAGCTGACCTATTACCTAATGGTCTCGCCCTGCTATTTGTGCTCCGCGAGTTAGAATCTGAGGAACATGATTGGACAAAGCACGTTCGGCCATGCACATGCCCCTATTACTGTCTAAACCTTTTCATTGTGCTGCACCCAGTGGCCAAAAAACAATTGGCCTATTGCTACTCCCAGCTAGGAGGCTATGTACAGTATATGAATGTTTTTCATTAACTAATCACAGTGTCTGATTACCGCAGATTTACACCATTACAGTCACAGTCCGTAATGGCCCTGTCTATTATTTAAATGAGAACCCAGACCTTGATTTTAGCATTTAATTCAAAATACCACAGACAAACTGTGTGATGTCTTTATTACGCAGTCTGGCCCCCCAGGTAACATAATTAGCCTACATTGGATGACTCTACATTATGTATATCATAAAATATTTAACATGACACCCAAAAATTCTGAAATTGCAAATTGTGACAATTGTGCCAAATTGGCACTTTTTGGCACTTATCTAATAACTTACATAATATACATTTTTAAACAATAAAGGATGAGGCTGGTATAATTTAATAATTTTATTGCTCATGAAAATACATTGTTTTACTTTTAAACCTTACAGATTGCTATCAGTGAAGTCCGTATAAGGTTGTCAACCTGCCACAAAATATGTTGAGATCCAAGCATGAAACCATCAAATGCACATTAGGTTGGTTACAATGCCATTGGCTGGTTTTAGACATGGGTTTTATATCTATTTCATATTTCCACCAATAGGCAGGCGGAAACATTTAAAACATTTTATATTCAGTAAATAACGAATCTATATTGAGTTTTGTATAGTTAATATAAGCAACTATGCAGTTAAGTTTGCAGTTAAGTTGTATTACAATAGTACATCTTATATGCTTACGCTATTGTCAGATTTGCAATGATTGTATCGGTAGTGTTACTGTTGTGAAGAGAGAAGCTGACAGTCTTGTCTAAATTCTAGACAAAAATTCAATTTTCGATGAATAATTTGTATTCTACAATAACTTCTCAGCAGGCAGTATATTTTTAATAAATATATAATTATCATTGTTATCATACCCTATTGGTTGGGCCCTTAGTCATGCACACATTTAATGTTAATAGAGACCTTCTTTGAATCCAAAGGCAAAACAGAGAGGTATAGCAGATCTTGTTCTGGCAGGAACACTATCAGTTCACTGTCAACAAATATCAGTTGCACCTGGGCCAAATGTCTGAGGAGGCAGAAAAATAGAAAGTCTGAAGAGAACTCATGCAATATGTGTGCAGACGGGGTCCAAGACTGGAATCAAAACAGTAACATGCTCAGTCCATTGCCATAGTGCTTGTTATTGTATTATTAACTACATACAAGACTGTATATCTCACAATGGTGCTCACAACGGCGCTGACATGGCAGCATCTGCGAATGGTTTTATATTTTGACCTCCACTAACACATTCTCAAGGAATATTAAGTGTATTATGTTAAGAAGGAAGAGAGGTGGCGATAGTACTGGATCCCTCACACGTAAGTGATTTGATTAGAATAAGCTGTGAGAGGAAAAAATTATGCAATTTATAAAAACAGGAAGTACATTTCTCAAACTGTAGACTGTATTGTCAACGGTAAGGGGTTCATATCTTATTTCCCCCTTTTAAAAAGAGAGCAGGGACCCATTTGGTGAGATTTGTTTAATAATTCAACATTGCTGTAAACCAATTCACTTCAAGTGCCCAGATGGTATTTTTATTAGGCAAATGCTCGATACTCGAGTGGAATAATTTATCTGCATTCCGAAACTGGCATAGTACCTTCGAGCCATGGAATTTACCGAATAGAGAATCAGTCAGCCTCCTCTTCAGGGTAGTAATTCAGCAAAACAATAATTTCATGAATATCATTGTGTTTGTGTCATGGCGGGAGACGGGGAACTTGGTGGTCTTCCCTCTTTTGTAGGCCCGCCTAGGGCTAGTACAACAAGAAAATGTGACAGGGCGCCTGCAGGGAGGCACACCAAGGTGGGTGTGGGCCCATTTGCAAGGACTGGAGACAACCAGAAATGATCCATTTGCTAAGAAATGAATTCTTTATTACCAAGTAACAATTAAGAGTTACCACTATGTGGGCTGCTTCCTGCATATTATGAGACAGGCACGCATAATAACTCCACAGATAATGACTTTTCCCCAGCGGGGTTGTTGCTTTCAAAATTTAATTTATTAATTTTTTTTATTACATTCAACTGTGATTCATGTCATACAAACTTTCAGTGGTTTCAATTATTTTAAACCCTCCTATTGTTGTTTGCTTTGTTCATTATTAAACAGGAATTCAAGATGTTTACATTTAAAAAGCTCCCTCTCAAAATCTATTAATTTGCTTACCTGTTACTTTAGTTAGCCTATGTGTAATCCTGTACACTACAAATAAGGGCCTACTACTGTAGCCTGTATCTACTGTAGACCCTCTACAATGTAGGCACTTCATTGACACATCAATAGGGAAGGTCCTATAAGGAAATCGTATAAAAGTTCATAACCATTAATTCCCATGTTCACATATCGACAAGTAAAGTGCAGAACGCCACAGAAAAAAATAAATAGAATAGAAGGGATGATTTGTTTTTTTTACACCATTTTCAGCCATCTCCAGCATCTTGGCAAAGGGAACTCCTCCTCGTCTTGCCGTGATTGCCTATTTCCCCGTGTCTCCATCTGGGAATTGGCAGTTTGATGCTGAGAGCATTAACAATAATGGTAACTGCACTTAAAGTTTACTCTACATGGCGGTGACCATTTTAAGTCCTTCAGAATTGTACCCTTCTCTTGCTGTGCTTTTCTGTGTATAATATGCAGTGGGATGTAAGAGCAGTACTGTGCCATAAAGAAAGTCGGGTCGGGTTGGATCAGTCATGTTAAGTTGACTGACCCAGGGGGGCAGGATAGTCTAGTGGTCTAGGTGTTGGACTCCCAGCCAGAAGGTCATTGGTTCTAGCCCCAGAGTTGGCCTACCTGTAAGCATCCTTGAGCAAGATGCCTAACCCCTATCTGCTCCATGTAATAGCTCCATGTAATTGTAAGTCACTTTGGATAAAAGCACCTGCTAAATGATCTAGTTCAACAACAAAAGTTTGTCCCGTTAGAGCAAGTCACCCAGTGAGCTGTAAAGGGGAGAGCAAAATTAAACTAATGGTCTCTTTGTCACCAACTGTGTTCCTTTTATTCCTTTTTAAATATCTTATTTCGAGCCACAGCTCTGAGGAAACTATCTCAAGACATGCGAGTCAAAGTACACTTTGCTATTAGGGAGTTCCTTATGATAATAGAGAAACTAATTGACAGCCGGCGACAGGGGGCAGATATGGGGCGGTTATGATTGACAGCAGCCTACTGTCATATTCCTTTTGATTGGATTAAATTGTCATGACCTCTCAGATATTTAAATGGGGGCAGTGATCTGAGGCTTCTGAAATGTCAACATTATTAAATTGTAGAGCCCACTACAGTATAAGGTACAGATCAATGCTCACATGGGCTCCATAGTGATTCAGGTTAATATGACGGATTTAAACATTCACTATGTAAGGTTTACAGTATTCCACATCACCCCATCACTGTTCCATTAGTCAAAAGCTAATAATTCAGGGAGGTCTTGCTGCTGAGGGTGAACTAGGGTGCCAATGTGATAGACACATGAAATTATTTGGTTTGTGGGTTGTCACTCAAACCTTGAGACCTGAAAATGAATTGAAAAAGATTGGAAAAATGATTTTAGGTTCAACGTAAAAGAAAATCTAGAATTGTATTGTCTATGGTGGGCAGTTTGACGCGCAACCCCATGCCTTGTGTCGTGCAGTAGGAGGGGTTGTAGTGACGCGCTGTCATCCAATAAGCTCTGTCTGCTTTTCTACAGACCTCAGCATCCTTGGCTCAGCGGCACTTTTGCGCTAGACAAGCAGGAACGGCTCACACTGACGTTTCTTCCTACTCGCAACTCTGCATCCAAGAGCACTCCGGGAATTACTATTTGGCGAGGAAGTCGAGTTTGTCGTCTCCCCTTCTGCACTCGCGAATTTGCAAATATGAACACAGGCTGCGTTGTCATACTGGCGTGCACCTTAATTGTGTCCCCGTCTTCGGTAAGATGAATTATTTCACGTATTGTCTGAGATGATGTGGAAGTGCTGCACTGCTGTAGTGCTGACTTGGGGCTTTGCGGTGCGCTACGTTAACCCCAAAAAGTGGCTATGAAGCGCACACCAAACCCCATGCAGTCCTGCTTTAAAGGCAACATGGTGCATATTGGTTCTGTGACATGGCGACGGTGAAATTTTGGCACGCTTTTTCAAAAAGTGGTGGACAAATCATAATTTTGAAGGCAGTAGGCTCAAGATCACCGCTCATCGCCTGAACAAACTGCAGTGCATTAGTGCAGGATGCAGACACGGGCTATTCCTTTCAGTGGCGACTTTCAACTACTCCTTGCACGTTTACGCACTGTCATTTCTTTTCTCCTTTTGATTAAACACACTTTTGTGCATTTCGCTCATTCGCCGTGCATAAATCTGCTAATCTTCCGTTTGTTGTAATAGGCTAATTGAATTAACTATGAATAGCGTTTCCACTTAATTAAAAACTCAGGCTAATAATACACTCCACTTTGTAAGCAATAGTTTTAGCCTTTGAATTTTTATATTATATAAAATATAAAGATATTGAATCTGCATATATCATTGCATTTTTGGGGTCTTTTTTATCAGATTATTAAGAGTTACTGAAAATATAGTGAATGGAATAAAAGTTTAGTGATGTAGCCTATCAGGTGGTGTATTTGCATTCTGTGTGGAGAATGAAAATTGTTCCCTTTCTGATTGGCTTGTGTGTGTGTGTGTGTATGCATAGTGTATAGTGCAATTTGATTTCCTTTAATCATCTGTGACCATTTTTCCTGCATTCTGTCGTTCCCTCTCTTGTTCACACATCTATCCCCCCTCTCCCTGTATAATCTTTAAGTGCCACGCTCATTATGACAATCACTGTGATTTTAATCATCATAATACATCATCGTCGCTTGCTTCATCACCACCA
Organism: Percopsis transmontana; assembly: GCA_025447815.1. Classification (NCBI taxonomy): domain Eukaryota; kingdom Metazoa; phylum Chordata; class Actinopteri; order Percopsiformes; family Percopsidae; genus Percopsis; species Percopsis transmontana. Next base: position 10,857 of record JAOEHI010002657.1, read on the forward strand.
CTATCCTCAGTAGCATTAACTTGAATTCCCTGCTTACATTCAAACACACGAGTATTCACACTCCACACTTTTAGCCCAGGTGTCCAAAGCCAGTTCCAGACCAGTCCATGTGCAACGTTCTGTAGAATGAACCCCTTCAGTCAAAGAGTGTGAGCTTGTGACAGCTGCTAGTGACCCTGCAGTGACCGCAGGTAGGGTTTCCTATACTTTAACAGGCGGACTTGTTTTCCCCCCCCTCAGGGGACCAAGGCAGGCCAGCCGCCGAAACAACCCCCCTGCAGACCAGGGTTCTCCCAGACCTTCTACACGGTGATCATCTCAAGGGATCTATTGCACGGCCAGAGCATTCTCAAAGGTAGGCTCTCCTGTTGTTGGATGCCATTTATTGACTCTGGATTTCTGTTCCTCCGGGCCCAGGTGCCTCCTCAATCTCCACGTGTTATTGAGTGTATAAGTGTGTGTGTGTGTGTGTTGGGGGAGGCGGGGGGGGGGGGGGGGGGGGTTTATTAATGCGAAAGTTTTTCAAACAAACCAAAATAAGTGAAAACCACAAACAACCTGTGGCCGGTCAAAAAAAAAAAGTAAATTTGGCC
>JAOEHI010002658.1:0-11447 GCA_025447815.1 Percopsis transmontana
CCCCCGCGCCCCCCCCCCCCCCCCGCCCGCGCGCCCCCCCCCCCCCCCCCCCCCCCCCCCCCCCCCCGGTCTCTTCCAGGTGCTGCTAGGTGAAAAGAGACAGAGCCTTTGGACCATAAGGCTGTCTATCCCTCCCTGACAGTGGGTGAGACTAATACCCTGTTGAGGTGAAGCAGAACCGGCCCGGCGCAGCACGGTTGGAGACCGTTCCCAACACCGCGGTGTCGGGTTTGTTTGCGTAGCCAAGTAACCAGAGTTAAACATGGCTTAAAACGGGTTCAACGGGAGAGGTTTCTGGATGCCAGAGGGACCTGGGTGTCACTGAGGAATGGGGTGTCATTAGGTCCGCAGCATGCAGAATGAAATGGAGCGGAGAGTAGGACAAAGGGAGACACATTGTGCACAATGAGCGAGTCATGTAGCTCAACAGCCCACCCTAGTGGTTTAGCAGAGCATTGCTTCTTCTGTACCATCTTTAAAATATTTTCCAAGCCAATTAGCACTTTATCTGCCCAGAACATTTTCTCAAAACAGTTGAGATTACATCGTATGCAATAATACTGCAAAATTACACAGAAACAATAAACTGAGAAGTAGAAATTCAAATAGAAATTTTTTGAAAAATGAGCAGGCCTACTTACTCTTACTCAAAAATTGTGATGTTCACTTTTTCTTATGTAGCCGCTGTAGTACCTCTAAAAAAAGACACCAGTACCCCTGTAATGCTCAGACCTGGAGTGACAAGACATACCCCTACCTTTTGATCCTGGAAGTCAGCGTTCCCCCTGGCAATGCCATTGAGCAGGCCGTTTCTGAATCCTGGGGTTTTCTTAGATAGCATAGCCCCATCCGGCTGCTCCTGGTCAGTGATGAGGGTGCAGCCGTCCTGGCTAGGCTGTACACTGTGTACACTGACGGGAAGACCGTTGCCGTTCTCCGCTACTGAATCTATGCTGGGAGAGGAGCCACTAATGGCGTGTCTTTCATCCTCTACTTGACCCCTCGTGTCAGAGGATTCCAGCTGTTTCCTAGACAACAGACCAGCGCTGTCCGAAGCTCCAGAGCCCAAGCGGGTTCTGGGACCGCCGCTGGAATCCGAGGCACCGGAGTCCATCCTCTGCCTGAAGCGCGACTGGGAGCCAATACTTCGCTCAGAGGCGCCAGAGTCTAGCCGGCTACGCTGGGAGGAATTCTGGCTCCCGTCGGACGCTCCGGAGTCCAGTCTGGCTCGGACGGCTGAGCCCAGGTTCCTGTCGCCCGCTCCGGTGTCTGGCTGGGCCCGAGACGACACCGTGGTCAGGCCGTGGTCCAAAGAGTGGTGGTGAGACAGGACCAGGTCTGGGTCGGTGGTCCCTACTTCTCTCTGGGGACGGCTCATCAGAGGTTCCGGGCCCCCATCCTTCCCCAAGTTGTCCAGAACTAACACCATGTCAGAGCTGGAGCCTACGTCAGGGAACACAATTGATAAGATGAGCTGTGGGAGTTCTGGTAAAAGCCCACATGGCTTACAGTTACCGCTTTGATAACAGCTTTATGACATCATCCATTTTCCCAGTACTATCTCTCTTTATAGACATTACTTACTGTAGTGATGTGCTAGTGGTTAGGGGGGTGACACTGCAAGTAATGCTAGGGATAGAGAGTCTGCCTCTAAAGAATCCCAGTAACAGCATATTTAGGTCATTACTACATACGACAGAACAAGGGGGTCAGAGGCAGACGGTGATGAAACTGGTGACTGAAGCAAAATGCCGGAGTCGACAATATCACTTGGGATCAGAGAGGCGGCGTGCGTAAGCACAAGGGGATGTCGGCATTTCCTGCAGACGGAACTTGGTTCCTGCCAAGATCTTGGAGATTGTGGACGTGCATAAAAGGAGCCAGGGGAAGAAAGGGGCATGGACGGAGAGATGGAACACTCCACAGAGTGTTCCAGGTGGTAGGCGGGCCAGGACCGGAAGTCTAGGAGGAAGACGGGGTGAAATCAAGACCCCTCCCCCTATGGGAAAGGGCTCCCTCTGCTCTTTCATTCTCCCTCTCCTCAGGAAGCCCCACTCCAAACAACACTGCGATGCCTGCATCCTCTCTTTCTCTCACAGTCTCTCCCTTGATCTCGCAAGCCCCACGGTTTCTCCTGTCAATCAAACCACCTTAAATTAATCACAACAAGAACCACAGGGGGAGGGTACTTCTTGTTGGCATCAACTGAACTAAACACCTTGAATTGCCACTCTTCTCTTACCAGGTCCCGAGCAGTTTTAACGGGCTGATGTCCAGAGCGGAATAAATCATTGGAGCTTGAGACGTCAGCATGGTCTCACAAGGCTAACTCACTGGTGCTTTAAAAGGCCACGAAATACCATTTAAGATCTTTTTTTTTCATGTTCACATATTTCGGTCATGGAAGTCATAGAAAGCTGAAACGATCACATTCATGCCGCGAAATTTCTACGAAAAAAATCCCTGGTAGCGGACTACTACTACTTCTAGTAGTAAGATATTAAAAAGGGACACTTGTGTCTGGAATTACCCTTGTGGTTGAAACCAGAATTACATAAATATTGTTTTGGCCTGAAACTGAGTGGCTGGCATTCATCTCTATTCCTTCCCCTACATAGGCTCACATCATCCGCTACATCTCCCCTTACAGTTGTATGAACTGTCAATTTCTGGGGGCGTTATGGCGCAATCAGCATTGTACCTTTCAAAAATGTCCTCACATTATCTCAAATTACATGTGTGTGCCACTGTATAAAAATGGACCTACTCTTACCCTGCGATTGCAATATATACATCCAAATGAGCTTTACAAACTCTGCATGCCATTTACAAACCAAATGTAGGAGGGACATTTCTATTCTGGTCTAAAGAAAAAACAGCAACGTCTCTCAGCTTTGAAACCAGGGTCAAGTTCAGGTTCAGGTTAAATTCAGTGTGCCAATTAAAGCAGATGAGTCCAAACCCACAGTAACATGTAACACAAGATTTCATACACATCTAATTGGATACTTAAGGATTCTCAATTTACACTGAATTGAGCACTCCACAGGCCCAGGTAATTTCTAATAATTTGCTCAGTTCAAATCCACTTAATGGCTGAAGTGACAGCCAGAAAAACATTGCACCATCCAATAAACGAATTATGACCTTGTTCTCTAACCATAGGAACACTGCAATATCCATTGTGTAGTTTCAGAGGACCTCTGGGAAAAACCCTGCCACTATTGGATAATGAGAGACTTTGTGCTCAAAAATAACTACACAAGCAGCTTGCATTTCTGACCCCGTCCAGCTCCCAAAGAGCAGCGTACCCAAACCAACATACCCAAGGGTCTTCAAAGTAAGTTAGCCTCCCTTTGGGAAGAGACACTGTGTCTCTATGGAATGCGATTCAAGGGAGACACTCTCCCAACAGCTAATTTCCTAAATCACAGCCTTGCCAGTTGCAGTACGCGCTAGCATATCAGCATGGAGACGTGGTCACTGAGTTGAAGTTTACAACAACGAGATGGTCAAGTGGTCAACGAGAGGCCATTCTTTGTCTGGAAGGTAGAGGTATGGCTATGTGGTGTGCATGGCCTGAGAAACCTGCCAATCTTCTAAGTTTATCTCTTTATTTTCTGCCATTTTCCCTCTGTTGAAAAGACAAACATCCCACGAAAACCACAGGCCCACCCCGCCTATCCTGTCCCTTCTCAACCACGATCTACATCTTTGTGTATCAGAGGCCATTTCAAAGGCAACTTTGCCCTTTTAAAGTGGGCTCTCACTGTTGTCTCACTTCTCCCAACTCTAAGTTGTACACGAGGGATGAAGTTGAGTATTTGAGAGTTGTCCTGCATGTTGTGGTGCTGTTCTGGTATTGGTTTTATATAGCCGTGGGTTTCCCTGTGTTGGTTCTTGTTAAACCCACTACCAATTGATGGGCAGGGCGCTGAGTCCAGTACAGACCAGACCACACAGAATGGTGTTATTATGGCCTTATATCCCATCAGGCTCAGGTTAGGTTCAGGTCAGGAGGGTTGGAATCACACTGAAGGACAATATTGAATGGACAATTATTAAAATACTAAACAAAAACATGGCATTTAGTGCTTTGAAAGAGGATAACAGATGGTGACTTTAATCGTTTAGCTAAATTCATGTTGACAATGCATTGGTGTCTCTAGAGCCATATATACAGTCGGTAAGTCTGCCGTAACAGCTCTTTGAACGAAGAACATTCATTCCCCATGAAGTCCTGTATTCATACCGTTCGAGAGCTGGGAAAACAGAGTTGTTCATTAAATGACTTCACTCAGTCATCAAGTCTATGCCTAAACAGTTAATAACGTTGCATAGGTGCTAAAAGAGCCTGAACTAATATGACCTCATGACTGCCACCTGAGGAGAATGGCTCCTTTGGCCGGCTAGTTTAACAAGCAGTCCAGAGGAAATTGCAGGGACAGGGAGGTGGATGTGGGCTGAGCACAGGCAATAGAGGTGGTCAGTGTTGTGTTGGACTTAAAACGTTCCTACTGAAACCAGATTTGTTTGGACCGAAGTCACAATATACACATGCTTTATGTTAATAGTACAATGACCACAACACCGACAGGTGACTGACCATTAAAATGGGTATTTTGCATTTATTGACCAGGGGAAAGAACGCAGTGTCCCCGTAACACATGGACACACGAGTATGAACGTGTGCCTCGTCTTTCTCAGATTTGTTTCCCCCAACACAAGTTTTGCTAAAAGTAGTTCCTCTCAACTGATGTCATGGTGATGGAAGGCAAAACACTTCTCAGCTATTATGTATGTATACATTAAATATCAAAACACCCAGCTCAAAATAGGAGTTTCAAGGAAGTCTAAAACACAACGGTGGTCCAGCCGTGCATACATAAATTATAAGATGTATAGCTATTCTTAACACATAATAGGCTACCAACGCCAAGGAGAGTCGAGTCCTATATTTAGTGCTGACCAGCAGTCCTTACCTGGTCTGTGCAGTTCTCTGCCTGGTTGTTTCTGCTGGCTGCGCGCCTCCCGGCTTGGTGCTTTGATTCGTTCTCGCTCGCCAAGACTTCCACGCTCCGTCTCCTGTAAATGCAGGAGACACCACAGACACGCCCAGATGTCAGTCTATTTGTTTAAATCCCATGCCTGCCACTCATGACCACAACGCCAGTGCAACGATCACATCCGCCGGCAATTAGAACCAAGGTCAAACACTCTCCAAAAAAAAAAAGAAGAAGAAGAAAGAAAGAAAGAAAGACCACAGCCACGATGAGGCCACAAGCGTTGCTGGCTGAGATAACACTGGGTTTCTTCCCTCTTCACTTTGAGAGAGAGACACACACACACAGAGTTGAGATGAATAGTACCAACATCTGCCTGAAAAGGAAGGTAATAACAGTGACCGTCTGGCCTTAGTTTGAATTGATAGAGGAAAAGCCCAGCAGGAGATGCAACTTAAAGGGGCAGCAGCCGCGTTTTGGCATGTGGGGAGGAAACGGCTGGCGGGGGGTGGTGGTGGGGTGGGGGTGGGGGGGGGGGTGGATAAAGGGAGGGGGAGACCGTAGATGCTACCACTACTGTTGGCCTATGGTGTGTGACCATGAGCTTCACCACAGGGGAACCAGCTGCACAAACACTTGTCCAAGCACACACACACAAAGCCCATTTTTTTGTGTTTGAAACCTCTGACAGCATAGACCATTCTTTGACTCATTTGAAACGATCAAGCTAACTTTAGTACAGTACATAATGCAGTTAAAACCATAAGGTATTTGGCAAGGCTCATGCAGCTTAAGAATAGTAAACCAAAGTTTGGGCTGGGCCCTGGATTGATTCTGGAAAAACATACACAAGACCTTAAGACGACTGAAAGTAAGCTCCTTCAACTAGACTTGTCTTGCATATGTCTTTGTCTATACTACTAACATGCCTCAGGAAACATCTTTAAAGTTCAAACATATGAATGTACACAAACACACACCATCACATTCCATGTGGGCACAATTTTATTAAATAAGAAACAGCCGCAGATATGAGCAGCAGTGGCGATGCATATGTAATGCTTCACCGCTTCGCCTGGGGAAAGTATTTAATCAGCTCAGTGTGATTAAAGCAGCCTACCTGAGTGCAACCAAATGGGATGAACAAACACAAAGCCTGCTGCAGTTTAAACACACCTCACCTGAGAGGCCTTCTACAATACTGGCTTCCACACCTTCAGCAGGTTGGAGCAGATTACAGGCTCACCCACACAAAATGGAATCAGACACAAACACATAGGTGCATTAGCGGCTGTAAAATAACATCACAGGGGAGTATTGCTCTCATAGCCTAGTTTAATCTACTGTGAGTTTTTCAAACATCTTTAAAACATTCCATAATAGAAATAATATGTACTTAAAAGTATATACAGTATACTCAACTCTATGGGCTCTAGTTTTCGGACGGCACAAGGCCAGCAGTAGCGCTAACGCAGACGTAGTGACAATTTCGTTGGCCGCAATGTGGTTTTTCTCTCACTGCCTGGGTGCGTTTGCTGGCTCGCCATGACATCGTTTGTGCCGAAATGGGTGTGGGGGCGCAGTAAATCAGGTGGAGCAGTGCTAGTTTAGTGTAAAATGAGACCAAATTTTGCGTTAGCGTCCCTGCCTGGTCAGACCACGTCTAAGCAGGCATTGTGGGGTAGTTTCTGGGCTTTAGGCGAATTCACACACGCCACTTTTGTGCATGTTATGTTGGCCTATTACGTGAATAATTTAACTACCGAGGACTACTGTCCTTAACCTTTTTAATCACAAACAAAATATATACATGTGTATCATTGTCTTCTAACATAAAACAGACAATATGTGTGATTACACATGGAAAACAACATGGTGACAGGGATTTCAATATTTAAATTAATTTCAGTCAACCTGAAAGTACGAACAGATTGCATATATGCTAATTTCACCATTCAGACATTCGCCGTCCAATACGAAATTGGAAGTTCTGTGCACCTCTTGACCCAGAAACTAGGGCCCTATGTGTAAAGTATGAATTAGGGTTGCCCTCATATTAGATCATTTGGTCAGTATTAGTTGACCAGGACCATTAGTCAATTAATCAATTTACTAAAAATGATATCCCTACCATATCTCTAGAACACTCTTTACAGATTTGTTAATGAAATCAACTAGTCAGTTAGAATTTTCTTTATTCAAACAGAACTCTATTATGAATATATCATACTGTATAGCTTTTATAAAGGCTTAATATATGTTTGTAAATGAACACAAATTGATAGGCTACGCAAAAACTATACTATAACTATATAGATAGCATGTTTCAGCACATCCACTAATATAGAGGACACAGGGCCATTAGCAGACATCAAAACAGAAAATCAGCCAAGACACAAAGGTTCTGAAAAGTGTAACCCTGTTAGAAAGATCACAGCCGGGGCGCTCCTGACCTCCTGAGCAGGGTCTGAGGCCAGATAATGGTGTTTCAGTTGCATAATTAGGAGCCCCCCCACCCCCCGCCGGGTCCCGAGGCAGGCGTGCAGTGATGGCTTCACAGCTCCCAGTTAAACCCCAGGCAATGTATTTCTCACAGACATGAGTGGAACCAGAGGCCGAGCACAGGGCTCAGGACCTGCTGCCAACCTCCCCGCTGTCATTAGTGGCTTCACCACTGGCCCTGGTGGCTGAGACCTGACAGACTGGAACCAACAGTGACACCGTCAAACCCCCCACCCCCGTCCCAGACCTCTGAAGCTACTCTGCGTGCCTTTCCTGTGGTGACCCAGATCATCCCAGCTGGCCTTGGGAGGCTGTTTGTGTAGGGCTGTAATTGCGAAAACACAGACAGACCCGTAAACAACTGACTGTCCTCCGGCCCCACCACAGCAAGGCGTGGGCCATCTGGAGCACTCGGAGCCCACAGAAAGAACAACCGAGGCAACAACCGATGCCGGGGTCGAGCCAAGATCCGGCAGTACGGATCAACCGGTCCTGCTCTCCGCGGAAGTTAAAGTCATCACGTCCGGAGACGAGGCAGCGCGTCGCGTCAGGATCCTCCATGTCTCCACGTGGACTCCCGCTCCTTTTCCATTACCGCACACTGGGAACCACACATGTGGCACACCGCCAATAAGTGGAATACAGTAGCTGCGATGAAGTAGTAATCATCTCTACATTAGGCCCTCTACACTCATGCATCGCCTCAGTCTGGTCTGGAGGAAAGACGTCCCACAGAACAATAAATAAAAAGCCACAAGCCTCCTTCCCATATTCCACTCAATGCACATCAGCCAATGACAATCTAAACTGCTGCAGCAGCACTTTAACAGTGGTTTGAGGGGATTGCCTCTTCAAAGCAGCCCACTCGGGTTGTATTTTCTGCCAGGCTGTTGTATTTCTCAATAGACTCCTCTCCCTGCCCAGTTAGCTCTTAATCAGCTCTTTCCTCAGGTTTCTTACAAAATGTTTACGACGAGATCAGAGAACAAACAAGAGTCTATCTGGAGCCCTGACCTCTCCCTAGCAACAAAAACAGTTCAAAAACACCAACATCTACTCTAAATGACAATATCAAATGATATTAAACCACTTTAACAAAGAAATGCCAAGGCAACTGACAATCGGCAACAGAGATTTTGTAAAATTCACAGATGCAGTGGTTTCACCGTTCAATGACTTTTCGTAGAGGTGTACTTTAACAATATAATGCCAGTGAAAATGGTTTCATGGTCTTTCTAATACTAATACAGGGTCTCCTGCTGTCCATCTGTTTAACTGTAGTAGCACTAACAGCTACAAAACTGTCCAGAAAATGGAATGACGAAACAATTACTATAGTTACAAACAGCACCTATAAAAAGACACCAGTTTATGGGTGGACTGTGAAGTCATTCTTAAACTGGATCTGATCCTAGGACACTCCAACCTGGGTCTAGGGCCCGTACCTGAACCCGCTATTGAGGAAACTGTAAAAGCGATCAAAACACAACGCCACCAAGACCCCCATTCTTGGAACAAACCTCAGGTCGCTGCCACTGCCATTCATCCTTCCCATGATGCCATTTGCATGGATTGGAGTTCAATGCAAAATGTGAGCTGACATGTCAATCATGGCAGCAGAAAATGTAGAAAGACATTTACCTTCTCTCTCTCTCTCTCTCTCAACTGGAATGCTCTCGTAGCCAAGACGTCCTCTATGCTGCCTCTCCTCTCTCTCAGACACATCACACACACACACAATACCAACCGGCCACTCCCTTGACTTCCCCTCCCTCCCATTCTGCCTCCACAGGGCTCTCTCTCACCCCCCCCCCCTCCCTCCCTCCATTCACACACACACACACACACTTTCCCTGCAGGTTAACGGGCTGCCTGGTTGACACATTAACTTCTGACACACCGTCAAAGGTCGGTTTTGACCGAGGATTTACTTGTTGCATTTTCCCAGTAGTCCTTCTGAACTGGCACACTACTTAAGACGAGAGAGAAGAGCAGCTATCGGATGCTAAAATAAGGATTTTAGACTTTCTTAAAACAAATACATATACGCCTTTGTGAATTACAACTGACGGTGTGTAATTACAACTTTGTGCATTTTCCTTCCAACTCAGCAGAGGGAAATGTTCCTGCCGTGAGCCCCTCAAAACAATGTCCTGTAACAGCTATCAAACATCAAAAGGTTCTGGTAAAAGAACTGAGAAACAGGTAAAAGGCAGTTTAAGCCACATACTCAATATTAACAATTCCACTTAAAGTTCTATTTTGAGGTCACAATTGAATTTCATATTCAATTCTTTATGCACTGCAATATTTAGAAACTGAAAACTATTAGAAATAGAGTTATCCCTTTCACTTCACTTGTGCCTGCGGGTGTCGCTCTGCCTGTCTGTTGTGTGTGCAACTCTCCCTGATGAGTTTTTTCAGGATACTCCTAATAATGTGTGACTGTCTTCATCCTCGGCAGTTAGGTTACCGAGTGAGTATTTGTCTGCAGCAGCACACGGACTGCGTGCGCGCAAGTGTGTGGACTTGCCTGCTGTGAAACCCTATCTAGGGGCTCCATCTGACTGGGGACAATTGCTCAAAGAGATCCGCTGCTGTGATGGCAATGGCAGGAGCCCCGCTGCTGCTGCTTGTTGTTGCTGCTGCTTGTTGTTGCTGCTGCTTGTTGTTGCTGCTGCTGCTGTTGGCCATGTCTCCATCCCCCCCAAGCACAGACACACCACTAACCACAGACACAGCTCCCTAACCACCTGCACGCAGACATAAGAGGAAGTCGGCTAAAAATGCTTCGGAATCCTCTGATACGGTTTTCCTCTGGTCGTTTGCTGGATAAATGGACACAAAGGAGTGCAATGGAGTCAGACGTAAAGCTTCACTAACCAATGACTGCTTGGAGAGCCATACACTCTCATACCACTGGGCTAGAACTGTGTATTTGCATAAAGCAGTGGTGCTCAAACTGTGGGTCAGGGCTCCTGAGGGATCACTAGATGCTTTTGGGGGGGCTGTAAAATGACTTCAAGATTTTAAAAATGTTTACATTACAGTATTTGTATTTTGCAATTATTTCTTATCTTGTTTGATTGTCTTGGTTGGCACAGCTTTCAATGCTGTTTAAGTTGTTTAAATACTTGAGAATCACTGGCATAAAGCAACACAACTGGCTGACTCAGACCCTCGTGAAAATCATCAGGAACTACTATAGCTGTAACTTTTGTAGGAACCACATTCTGTAGTAGTAAACAAACCAGATCTGCTCTTAATTAGGCTGTCAGGCCTAGACTATCTTTACATCATTCTTACTGCAACCAACCCAGTTTAACTGTCACATTTTCAAAGATAAAGTATAGATCAGTTGCAGTTACAATACACTTATCAGGCCAACCACTAGAGGGCCTGTCAACCAAAGACAATACAGTTTCAGTTTGAGCATACAGTGACAAAAGAGGCAAGATATCAACTGAAGAAAGATAAGGAGAAACAGGAGTGCATATATTAGGGCCCATAGCAAATAAAAAGCAAGAATAATAAATAATAGAATTACAATAAAAAATGTAAATTAAAAAGATTTCAGTCCCTAGCCCGTTTAGGCTTTGAAACACAACTGTGCAAACACATGCATGGGGCTGTAGGGGAGGGGTAGGGAAGACGTCAGCCTTCAGTGACACAAACTCGAGAATTCCATGCATAAATACACACACCTCGCGAATCCCTTGCACACACACACACACACAGACACACTATGTGTAAAATGACATCACCCATCATTTGCTGCCTTTACTAAACACTAGACTCAGTAGTATACATGACATTAAACTGAATGAGGCTGGAAGGTGGACAATACAATCTTTGCTTTGTGGCAGTCCGTGTGTGTGTGTGTGTGTGTGTGTGTGTGTGTGTGTGTGTGTGTGTGTGTGTGTGTGTGTGTGTGTGTGTGTG
>JAOEHI010002659.1:0-11447 GCA_025447815.1 Percopsis transmontana
ACACACACACACACACACACACACACACACACACACACACACACACACACACACACACACACACACACACAAACAATCCCTTCCATGTTTTCCCACGAGCCCCAGAACTGCTCATTCCCTCTTCAGCTCTCAGATCACCCTCCCCCCCACACACATCCCCAACACCTTCCACCCACTCTCGTTTATTTGTGATCTCCGCTAAGTCAATATGCCCTCCCTCGACGTGCATGTGAGTGTGCATAATAATTTATGCTCTAGCCATGTATCTAGTTGAGAAAGTGCTGAGCAGCCCTTTTCCTTTGTTTCACAGGGTGCGATGTTTATGTTGCCGGTGAGCTTTAAGGGGCCCATGGTTACTGTTTGCCCCACATACAGAGTTATAGGACAAACAGCCACAGCGATTCCTGTGCATTCACAATGAGCCGCATTGGGGTTGATCTCATTTTGCCAAGGACAATTTGACAAGTTCAAATTTGAAGCTACTGAAGTGATGAGTTAAATGAACAGCAGAGCTGCTATCCATTTTTTTTTAAACATCTTACTCTTTCAGGTAGGGCTTGGCACACACAGCACTGCTTTTAATTAAGTACTTTAACTAAGTACTGTACTTTCTGTCCCCAAATGACTTTTTAAGTAAGTAAGTAACTTTTTAAGTAAGACTTATATTTTCATATATTAGTCCACAAAAAGATTGCTTTAAATTAAAAAATAAAATATATGTTAGATGGTGTTGTCTTCTGTTACAATTGGCAATACATTGCCAGTACACTACAATATAGGGGAGAATAGTGGGACAACACTCAGTGACAGACATGCTGGCCAATATATGAATTGATTTAAATTAATTAAAATTGAATTCTTAATTAATGTATAATATTTTATTATTTCTCTGCCAAACAATATATCTTGGGTCTAGGAGTTATTTTGCCTGGCCAATTACCGTGGCTACAAATGGCAACTCAATAAATCAGAGGGCTGCTAATGACCTGTCTTCATGATTGGGTAACTTATCTTTTCCTGAGACCAATCAGAACCTGTGGTCCTGACACATGGGGTGTGTTCAGTACACATTTAACGTTTTCTTGTGTTCAATTAACTTGAAATGGTCTTAAATTGAATAATTGGGTTAAAATGTGAAGGAGTTAGGTTTTCCTATCTGCAACGCTGTTAGCATGGTTAATTTTAAAATCGCGCACAAAAAGTGAAACGGAAATTAAACTGGACAGTTCACTAAACATCGCCAATCTTCCGGCTACTGAACGCACTCGTAGTTTAAGTAACACTGCTGCAGGGTGAGAGAGGCGGAGCTGGCATGAATACATCTCTATTGAGGACATGTATCTAGCGGTGATAAATACAGTTTAGATTTACAATTACTGTCTCAAAACCAATCATGCCGTGGCCGTATCCAGGGAGAAATGTATTATGTGAGGGTTGTATATGTGTCTTGTATGTTTGGCCTGTGATTTGATTTAAGTGGTGTGTGTGTGTGTGTGTGTGTGTGTGTGCGGGTGCGTGCATTGTCTTCAACTGTGAGATTGGACACACAGCTGTTCAGAAATCAGCATTAACTGCCAACTGTGTAGGGCTGTAGGAAAAGGCATGCAGCTCTCTCTTAGTGTAGGCCTACACATTTTTACACTACCAATTGTTATCTGTCCAGAACAAAGACTCAACATAATGTGTTTAGAGTACATAAACGGACCCGGCTGTACCTTTCCACACACATCCATCGAGAGATTTGCCTTTATGTTGCTCTTTGCTACCCTCTTGTGTCAATAGATGTCACTAAACCAAGAGAGCACATTTCTGCTCATTTAAGTGCTACTCTTTAGGTTCTCAGTGCTACAGTAGTAATTATTAACTCTATATATAATGTACAATTTTATTTCGCTATTATTTGCTCCCTGTCAAGTGTAACCTGTTATTCTTCAAGTTGTTTATACAATGTCCAGCGCTATCTGTATCGTGTTCCAAAATAAATAACAAATGATAGCCTAATATATTATGGTATATTATAATATTCCATGTTGCATCATTTCTTTATCAAGTACCGTAAAGATGTTTAGGTGCATTTTATATTCTCCTCTTATCCTGTGTTCCTCTGTTTGTTCCTCAGCCGTGGCCCAGTGTGTCCAACCTGGCCAAGGACTTTGTGGAACGTGTTCTGATGGTGGACCCCAGCGAGCGCCTGACGGCCGGCCAGGCCCTCAAGCACCCATGGATCGTCAGCATGGCCGCCTCCTCCTCCATGAAGAACCTGCAGCGCTCCATCTCCCAGAACCTCCTGAAGAGGGCGTCGTCGCGCTGCCACAGCACCAAGTCCGCGCAGTCCACACGTTCCAGCCGCTCCACCAAGTCTAACAAAGCCCGGCGGGCGCGCGAGAAGGAGCTCCGGGAACTAAACTGTCGCTACCAGCAGCAGTACAACGGCTGAAGCTGTCGTTCGTTAGACTATGCGGTCGCCCAGCCAACGACTTGGAACAGACCAGACTGAGAGAAGCTGAGGTGGTTGAACTGTTACCATGGCTACCGCCACTATGCGCTGCTGTCGGTCGGTGCTGGACGGCAACCTCGAACGAACAGAAAGCGCTGCCACAAAAACCGCCGACTTGACTGTGTTCTTGGCAGCGGACCTGTGGTAACCGTTGCTGATGACTACCGTTGCGTGTTGTCAAAACGTATCTATGGACTTTAAGAAAATGTACTGGACGAGGTGACCTGTAGGTGATCTGTGGGTGCATCTTAGTGGAAGCACCGCATTCTGTTGGAACCTTAAACGGTTAGTCTTTCCTCAGTCCCTCTTGGGCCAAAGAGCCTTGAGAGGCAGGGACGGCACCTCACCCCTCTCTTCTGTGTCTCTCCCTATTTATTTATTATTGTTGATGGTATTGTTGTTGTTATTAATAGTTTCCATTCAAATGGTCACTGGATAATGGCCTTCCACGTGGATCTGTTGAACAGAATTCTGACATTTCTAGGAGGAATTGGGATGCTTAAAATGATGAGGGGGAGAAAAAAAAGCTCTCTTCCTGATTTTTAAATTGCTGTGAATTTTTTTTTTTTTCCAGTTTGTGACGTGTACGTAAAAACCACCATGTCCGACAAGGTGGTCAAAAGAACACACTGCAACAGCTGTAAAAATATTTTTACTAGCCAAATCTGAACTCATCTAATCTTGCCATATTTTTAATTTCATTGAAATAATAGATTAAGATATTGTGAAATACATTTTCTCCATTCTCCTTTAGAGCAAAGGCTTTGGTCTTTTTGTATAGACCGAATACATGATAAATTCTGCTATGATGATCCCCTAGTTACAAGGACCAGAAGCACTTAAATATAATCAGCAGTATATCAACTATATCATTTGGCAATGCACTAAATCCTGATCAAATACAGTCACTACACCCTGATTTGTGAAGTTAAATCATTAATTATTATATAACGTGCTGGTAATAGTTTCTTGGTAACTCACTCCATCTCACAGAGAATCTTTACACCCAGCAAGCTGTGATTAACAATAGTTTCCTAAATTGGAAAATAATGTCTTTACCTTTTTCTATTTTGTCCAACAGAGATTACTACAATTACTACAATAAAGGACCTACAAAAAATTGGCATTTGTATTTAGGAGTATGAAGATCATTATTATTATTTACTTTACTGATATTCGTTTTTGTTTAAATGTCCTTCTTTAGTGCACTTAACTGTATAATACATAAAAAAAAAGTATGTTTACCAAAATAACATCTCATACGGTGAACCAAGAATGCTGTAGCTTATGCTGGCACGCCAACTATTTCTTTATTAAATACAGGAAAGTAGTAATGCCCATCATAAATGGATGTTATTGTCGACATTGTGCATGCCTTTGCAAATAATTTGGGCTTGACCATAATTGTTTTTGTATTATTATGGGCTTAGCACTTCCACAAAGAGTTGAATTTGAACCTGGGAAAGTTTTACAGTGACTGGTTCTGCATGTGGTTGCAGTATTAACAAGTAAAACATTAGTGCAAATATTCCTGTTAGTCATTTCAGTGCTCTCTGTAAGCTTTGTTTCTTCTTCACAAATCAATGTATCAATTTTACTATGTGGTGTTACATAAATGTATGAGCAGTTTGCTGTGACCTGCCCTGGTATTTTCAAGTTTGTTGTGAAAGTTTTTTTTTTTTTGTTTTTTTTTTAAGAGATACTGGAAATCCAATTGAGCCACGTCAGCTGACCTCATTTTTGCTTTTATGTTGGAAAATCATTTTTGTCCTTTTTGCTTATTCTGGAAGTCTCTTTCATCTTTTTGACACTGCTCTTGAGCATTTCATTTTCTATGATTTAATTTTAGAATGCTGTATTGTTTTGACTCCTGTTTAGATGCCTTATGTTCTGCTGTTATCTGTTCTGTTCTAATGTCTCCCTACATTATTGAATTCATTTTTTCCTTATAAAGAACACGTTGGGAGTCTAAATTTGTTTTAACGCACATTTTATTATTATTAATGTCTTGGTACCTGTTTCACAACAGCATCAGCTTCCTATCACTGAAACGTATTCCAATAAACATTAGTAATGACGGTACCTTTTCATTATTGTAGATTGTTCACAATGGACGTTTTCTTCTGTGAAATACAAATTTTAATAGGTTTTATAAGAAAAATTATACTCGAGTAATTACACGGACAGAAAGTAATTCCAAATGTTGACATATTTTGTATACCGTGTCCAATGAATAACCAAATAGTATTTGTAGGCAGATTTGCTGAATGTAAACACATTTGTAATGGTGTTTGTGTTTCATTTTTTTAATAAACATGATTTTGTGTAGATGCCGTCTGAAATGAAGTAGCCAACTCGACACTGTTACCTGAATACAGTTGTTTGACTTTTGTGTTTGTTGTGGTGCATTTGTCTGAATAAATGATAAGTCGTTTGATTTTTGATCATTAACTTTTTCATAATTACAAAAAAAAGGTGAACTGTCATTGTTCTACAGCTGTGCCAATAAAACGAACTCAGACCAATTTACTAACTTATCTTTGTATTTGCTTTAGTACAGATGATATTTCCTTAAAATTAAATACAAGTTATGCAGGTTGTTTTTCCAGAGAGATGACAATAATAAACTATTCATATATTTGAGTCTTAATTATATTTATTTATATTGACTACTACGTTTTGTATTTACAGCCGATTCCAAGAATTACCGTATTGGACCTGATACACTAATATACATAGCTGGCAGGCTTCAATAGTGTTGTTTACATCTCACTCATACTCACAGCTATTGTGTAATGGCCCGGATGTACCAAACGCCCTTTGCTGGCCCACACAAATTTTGAGTGCCAAACTGGTGATGGATGACTCTTGAGGTTGCCAGGTTTGATATGTCTTGTATACTATTGATTTCAAAAGGGAGAGTAAATTTGTAATATTTGCAAGTCATACAAACTCGTAGAACATAAACAATTCACATAAGTATGCACTTGAACTTTTTGCGTCCAGCTAATTTTGTAGGAGTTTTAGGAGGATAATATTCCCCATCTGGCAACCCAAAACAACGAGACGTCAGTGGTATAGCAGAGTTTGCTTTTGCTAGCTTTTCTTCGATGGAGGTTATAGTATTGAGCGACCGTCAGTCTACCATACGCAGACGGTAATTGATAGAGAGACAAAGAACATTTTATCTGCAAAGCTAGTCAGCTAACTAGGTGAGTATGAGGATAACTTGTCATCCCAAGACAAAGATCCTCGCTAGCGAGCTAGTGGTGCGCATGTGATAGACTGCCTTCCCAGATCATGGAACAGAAATATTCCTTCAACACATTTAATTGTTTATAGAAATATATTGATATGATACACCCTTTCTTTCACAATATTGCTCGTGATCATGAGAGGGCTAAGAAATATCTGCCATGTCCATGATATATAATGAAAGTGAGCAGTATTAATGTCGACGCGTTGTTAAGGATTTGACAGACTATGGTATAACGTTAGATACCATTATGTTAATCATAACGTATGTTAGCTTACCTCAGACTCTATTTTCCCTTACGTGTTTCATGGTTAGGTTGCATTGGAAATCGATAAGATTTTGTTTGTTGCAAGATTCTTCATTTTGGTAGACCATGTACAGTACGGCCTTTAATGTTTCTGCTTGTCTGTTTTGCTTTGCCCATGTGGCCTGGTAATGTTTATGATGTCAGATAACTATTCACTAAACAGCGTATGTAAACAGAATATATTTTTTTTTATGTGTTTGTTCCTGTATTTGAACAAATGGACACTAGACATGTATCTTTACATCAGCAGTAATTTTTTACTGCCGTTTTTCTCGTCCATATAGCCTATGTAGTCTGTATATGGTCTATATTTTTGGTCTTGGGAACTGGAGCACGAATGTGTCAGCTGATTAAATATAGCAATCTATTGGCAGGCCTATTGTAAATTGATTAACATGTGCATAGAATAGAAACCATCTAAAGGTATTATTTCCTCCATTCAGAGAATAGGCACTGTGCAAATTTGAGAGGCAGTTATGAGTCTCTGTCTCTCTTTAGTCTATATTTAGGGTTGGTGGGTGTCTAGGTACAAATCTAGTATTGCTGCCATTTTTGTGGCTTGGTGTGATGTCCGCACATGTGGCTTCAGTTTGTATTTTACAGGCCTGCTCTAACCAGTAGCACCATTCTACAGCCCAGAGTATAAACCAGTAGCCATTCGTTTGTATTGTAGTCTTGCAGGCAGCAGGCTAAACTAGTTATTTGAGTCCCCCTGCCTTGCCTACAGCCCTATCCCATCCCTCCCATAATCTTTTACCTACTGTGTTATTAAAACTACAGTTAAGAATCTGCCCACCCATGCAAGAGAGAATGATAATTACAAAGTACAACAAAAACGTTATATATTTTTTTTGTTGCCTACCAAATCTCCCACCATGATTTTAGCAAATGTAAAATAGCCTATATGGGTGTGTACCATGTACCATGAAAGGGCTTTGTTCTGGATTTTTTTGTTTCCTGGTTAAACTAACCAGTATGTGCATTAAGGGTGCCCAGATAGAACTCGAAGACACAACCACAGGGTTAATATCTAGGGGCATTACTACCAGGATGTGATGCCCCACAGTACACTACAGTCACATCTACAGCCATGGAAAATATTAAGAGACCGCAGCACATAAAAAATTTAAAATAAACTATATATACAATTTCATTTGTATTAAAAATTATGTAATTAATTTTGTTACTTTTTTGTTTTTTGTTATTTTTCCAAATAGGTGCATTTTAGTAAAGATAAAGATTTTGTGAAAAGGGCTTAACTTCAAACAGTCCTGGCCGTTTGAGGAGACAGGAGGTATCAGCCTAGTACCAGACTGTTTACACAACCTGCGCAGACACGGGCAGGATCATTTATGACCAGTATCTGGCTTGCTCTCAGGTCACTCAAGCTAGCCTTTTAGGTGCACACAGCTTCAGTATTAGGCTAATATGAGTTTCTTCATGCATGGATGGAGGGGTTGTATTAATTATTATTTTATTATTAGAGGTTGCTTTTAATTGTAGGCAGGCCTAAAAATAGGCAGATTATTTAAAAAAAAAAAAATACTCTTTCCTGTTAGTGATTTTCTCTTGGGTAGGTGAGACATTCCCGGCCCTGTTATTCTGTCTTGGCAGTAGACTGTAGTACCCGTTATCTCTCCCATCTGCTAACTGTGTCGTACCTCCAGGGCATCCCACACTCTGTATGACTGGCTAAATGAGGAGGGAGCGGTCAACATGGCAGTGCTTCTCTACTCTTTGGTCTTTCTCTCAATGTGGGACGGGAAGTTAACACTGGAAAGGCCAAACCACTCATTCTATCACCCAACTTCATAAACGCAATGGTTTTACTCTTCTATTAATCTAAATATTAAAGGGTGCTTTAAGGGAAATTCTGGCCAAATTTGGACGGGGACCTCATTTTCCTCTCTCGCCCTACTGTGGTGATTAGTTTGTGTACAAAATTGAATTAAGCAATTCAGGAAATCTCTTTATAGAGTTTACAGATGGGGCCTTGTTTGTCATTGCACATGCATGCACGGGCATGCACACGTCACAGTACGTTGTAGAGGGGTGTACTGTAATGGGCTACATGCATGTACTCCAACATAGAAGGAAGTGGATTATGGCTGAATCTCTTCAAAACAAGAAAATATGTATTGTATAATATTTTTTCACTGCTTTACGTTTCAGATTTCAAAAGGAATTGTGGGGGTGATTTGGGGTGGTGGTGTTTTTTCTAAAATTGTTTAATTAGGTTTAGGTCACAAGCTATTTGTGACCTAAACCTGAGGAAACCGAGGTCCCAGTCAAAGAATTCCCCTTTAACAATGTAATAAAGTTTCTTTCTAGTGTTAAAATCTTGGTCATTTTGTGTTTCTAAACCTCAAATAGTGAAGAATTGCATTACATTTTTCTATTTTGTTTTTCTCTACAGGGGCTGAGGAGTAAAAGGGTTGCAGTACAACGCGAGTTTGAGAACCCTCCCCAACCTTACCCCCGCCCTCCTGCTTCTCCACTGGATCCCCTCCCTGGTCTTCATAATGGCAGCTGTGTCTGTAGTCTGGCAGCAGCACTGATTGCCACCTTGGACTACAAACATGGAGAGAAAACGCCGAAAGAAATGAATCAAGCTGCTCAGGCCACAAGCAGCGTCTGGACCTGAACTGCTGCGTCCCAAACCGTGTATCCTATTCTCCACTTCTTGTTTTTGATATAAAACCTCCTTGGAGTTTGGGAGGTTCCTGCGTTGGCTTATCTAATGGTCTCTGCTGCTGAGGAATACAGAATGCCTTTGCTACTTGTGTGGGGGTCCGTGCTTTTGGGGCTGCTGGGTGGGAACCTACCTGCGGTGGGAATGGCACCGGGGGGAGCAGAACTTCCCTCTGATTATGCCCCCAGCCACGAACCTGACACCCAGCCAATCTCCAACTGCTCCGAGCTCACAGTCAAGCTGGAGTTCTCCTCCAAAGTGATTGAAGATGGTGAGATTTTGTTTGTACGGATGTAGTTCCCTATATGTTTGAAGGAAAAAAACATTTGTCCTGTATTTAATACAGGACAGTAATTGTAGGGTTAGGGGGGAAATTACACCCATTGAACACCATAGTACATTCAGAAGACATTTAGATGTTTTTTTGCCCAAATCCTCGCATTGTGACTGTGACACACCTAGGTGTTGCTTACACTCCATTATAATAGCTGCATTTAGCTCCTATAACCGGCTGCACTGCTCCGGTAACTTGTCACCTTTATTGTGTTGTGAGTAATGACTGCACTGAACAGCGGTTTATTTATTTGGGAGTTAAACTCTCAAGGCAGTAATGTCACCAAATATAATACTACTGACTACTTCAATAGAGGTTTATTAGTCAATTACAATTAGGTCATTTAGCTAACTCTTTTATCCAAAGCGACTCATACATGATGCTATTAAATAGAGCAGGTAGGGGTTAGGCATCTTGCTCAAGGATGCTTACAGGTGGGACGCGAACCCACGACATTTTGGCTGGGAGTCTAACGCCTAGACCACTAGACTATCCTGCCCCCTTAGTCTTATGTTTCTAATAAAGCGTTATTAGACCAGCACCTTCAAAAGCAGGAGTTTATCAAACTGTTTACGAACATTGTACAGTACAACCCTGTTTGCTGTGGATCTCTAAGCTGCTCCCCTCTCCCCTCTCTCTACAGAGTACATTGTAGGCTTCACAGGCTATTTCTCGGCTAAAGCCCGCAGCCTGTACATTAGTAGTGCTCTGAGGAACGCTAAGGCGGGAGCCTTGGAGTGGCACATTGTTCCCAGGGAGAACCCCGCCTCCGACTTCCCCAGTGACTTCGAGTTAGTCCACATCCGCCGGGCGTCGCCTAGCAACCTCTTGAGTTTGGAGGACCACCCCTACATCAAGCGGGTGACGCCGCAGCGCAAAGTGTTCCGCACGCTCAAATACATCCCCAGTAAGTCTGGCGGCCATTTTGGTCAAGTGCTCCAGCTCTCAGGGCCTTGAGGTTTGCCAAAAATCAATTGGCAAAAAATGAAGTTATTGCATGATGGTGGCCAACTGCCACACATAATGTTCCCTTGTGTTAGAACAACAGGCAGCTTTTCTCTCTCTCTCTCTCTCTCTCTCTCTCTCTCTCTCTCTCTCTCTCTCTCTCTCTCTCTCTCTCTCTCTCTCTCGGGACCGGCTGTGTTGATGTTGGTTGCTTGGAGGAAGTGTGTGTGCGTTAGGTGGGGTCGGGATACAGGGTGTCTGTGTTCCTGGGAATGAATTGGGCTAGTGGAGACCGCTTGGTGTGGGTGGGGGTTACTCCACTGTACCTGGCAATGGATGAAAGCCTACAGTGGGTCAGGAGTATTATGACTGTGTGTGTGTGGGGGGGGGGGATCAATTTCTCACATCTTTTGTTAAACTTGTAAGAAGAATGAAAGATTTCCTGGTTGTTCCGGGAGCCTCCAGCCGGGTTGTGTTCGCACGGTGAGCTGTGTGTTAGCGTATTAGAGGGATACACAACATGATGGGGGTCTTCCTGCCGTGCGCTAATGACCTGCCAGTGGTATTGTTATGCCTCTGTGAGACGAGATGGGGCCCAAATGAGGCCGATGCAAAGTGTCTCGCGTAGAGGGTGAGAGTGTATCACTACACTGAGGTGGTCAAAGGGTACAATTGAGATATGTGCGATCATGATTATGTTGTTGTAATGATTATCATGTCTGCTGCATAAAATACACAAAGTACAGAAAGTCCAAAGAGCTGTAAACATTTTTGTAAAGAGATTTTGGTGCTTGATGAAGAACAGGCATATTCACGTGTAGGCTTCTGTAGGTTGTGTACATATTTCTTTCTCTCTCTCCAAAGCCCCTGAACCAACTGCACCGTGCAACGACACCCGCTGGACTCAGAAGTGGCAGTCGTGGCAGTCATCCCGCCCCCTCCGTAGAACCAGCCTATCCCTGGGCTCCGGGTTCTGGCACGCCACCGGACGCCACTCCAGCCGTCGCCTGCTGCGTGCTATCCCCCGCCACGTGGCTCAGATCCTGCAGGCAGACGTCCTCTGGCAGATGGGACATACCGGTAACACCTCCACCTCAGATTGGTGGCATTTCAGATGAAGGATAAGAAGGTCACAGGGTCATAGTCATACTATATTAAAGTTCGTAAGACCAGAAAACATGTCCCCCAATTATTACAGTCTAATGGAAATCAGTACGGGAACTCTCAATTGAAGAACACTTACTCAACTTGAACCTTTAGTTCAAAATAGTTAGAAACACAAACCTGAGCTGTAAACAACTTTCCTTTTCCCACTATGACTATACGGCAGCTGTTAATAGAATGGCTGCCTTCTGGTTTCGAAGTAGTTCCAGACTCTGTTTTCTTGAAATTAAAAAAAAAAAAAAAAAAAAAATA
>JAOEHI010002660.1:0-11446 GCA_025447815.1 Percopsis transmontana
CCCTAGGGAGGCGCCCAGGGGGCATCCTTACCAGATGCCCAAACCACCTCAACTGGCTCCTTTCGACGCAAAGGAGCCGCGGCTCTACTCCGAGTTCCTCCCGGATAACTGAGCTTCTCACCCTATCTCTAAGGGAGACGCCAGCCACATTCCTGAGGAAACCCATTTCAGCCGCTTGTACCCTGGATAAATGACCAAATTGTAAATTGTAAATTGTATTGCTGATGTACTGGCAGTACACTCACTGGTAATATAGGGTATAGTAGGAGATTTACCACTGTAACAAACAGTTACCCTGTACTATGTAATGCCTCATGGCCATGGGCAGAGCCATTGCTCGTGACTACAGGGTCAAAGTCTGGTGAAAGACAAAGGAACACTACCAAACTAGATTGCCGTCTAGTTTCATGACCAGACAGGGTCAATGATATGCCAAGGTATCATTTGCAGCTGAAAGGAATGCTTTATCAGAAAATGATAATTAGTCTTGAATGCTGGAAGGAGAAAGAAGTGTTATTCTCCTGTCCTTCCACAGAGGGATGTACAGCAGCTGCAACATGTTCTGGTACAATGGAGTTGATGAAAAAGATTGATCCCCTATCAACTCCATTGTATGAATAACATTACAGCTACATTCTCCGCGAAGGAGCGGGAGCAACCTTTTTTTCTTCCTGCTTTTTCAGGCTGTGAGTATTAAAGTATTCCTTTAATGAAAGGAAATATTTGAAGTCCTGTGTGTGTGTGTGTGTGTGTGTGTGTGTTTATGCTACTGGACCTCATGTATGGTGAGCTGAGTGAACACTCTGGGTTGTCCGACTAGATAGGGCGTACTCTATAGGCCCGCTCTAACTGTTCCCGGCTACATCCTCTTCTCTATATTAGATGAACCACCAGGTCAGTTAATCATCCCGTTCAAGAAAATAAACTGGCAACCCAGGGGTCAAAATCCCAGGTGGGCCCCACTGCCACCATGCCCTTGAGCGAGGCACTTAAGCCAGATTGCTTCAGTAAATCTACAGCTCAGCGTCAATGACTCACGTGTCAAGCGTGAAGCCAGTTAAACCCTGCTATGTTAGGGGTTGTAGGGACAGAAGAGGTGGACTGAAAACAGGTGAACCCTCTCTGAATAATGATGGGTCCACTTCAGTTGGGTCTGATTCCACGGGGATGACAAGCAACCGAATGCTCACGTAATCACACACATAATTATAGAGGGCAAAACATCCACCATCCTAACAAACACCATGACTCACGGCTCGAGAAATCATGTCATTCATTTCCATGACATTACACACACTGGATTTTTGTTGCAAAAGGCCCTTTTAGGAGGTCTTCAAATCCATTATAGGCATATTGGTATTCTGGTACACAACTTACTGTAGCATTTAATTTCATTTTCTATATAGTTGTCTTAAAAGGGTTTAATCACTTGAGGACCACTTCCTTTCTTGGAAAGTTCCCCTTAAATTACATATATCACCTTATAATTCGAGATCTATAATGACTATAGTCATGTCTGAAACATAATTTGAAAGGGGATAGTTTAATGTATGTGTGGATGTATTCAGGTTTCAGGTATGTAGACAAAACATAGTGTAAGATAATGAAGTTTAAACATGGAGCTTTGATCTGCTTTTGAAAACTTTGCAAAGAAATATACTGTATGCAAAGTGAATGGGGCACAATTGCAGTATCCCTTGCTATCCCTGTGAAATATTGGATATTGCTTTCATTATTAGGTCATCTATCACCATAAAATTTCATTAGCTTACACCAAAACGTCAGAGACGTGCTGATTTTTGCCAATGTCACTTTCTCGACAGTATGTTCATTTAGATAATATTTACAACCTAACAAATTGACTATATTTGACCATTCTGATGATAAATAGATAAAGTTTACAAGGATTTAGAACATTGTTGGATTGCCAGGCTGCTTTGAAGGTAGGTAAACAACGCGTTTTCTTTCGTACAAGCTGCTGTAAATTGTACCTGGCTTGTTTTTAACAACAGGCTGTCTTTTGAAAAACAAATATGACTGCACTAAGGATGAGGGTCTAATCTTTGATACAATATTAAATGTGATATAACATTTGACCAGTGAATAAATCAATACGCACATTACAGAGCTCTACCCATCCCATCGACAGTATACAGTGGTCCTTAAGAGGTTAATGGTCCACGGAATCCACTCCACTGTGCAGGATATTATGAATCAGAATCAGAATCAGAAAAAGCTTTATTGCCAAGTACGTTTGTGCACTAGTGGAACACCAACCACTTCAAACTCAGAGACCCGTCAGAGTAAGAGTCCTATAGCAGTCATCAGCTACATTTTTAAAAATCTTTCATCTACAGTAAAAATGAACACGAATACAGAGTTTACTTCTAGAGATGCAGGTTCTTGTTTTAAAAAATTATTTTCGATTCGAAAGGGCACATTCTTACATGATTTTAGCATAAAGCAGTCAAATATAAAAATAAAAGGAGCACCCTGCATCCAACAGTCCAATCAATTGATGGCATTTCAACAGTTAGACAAGAAACACTCACTGTGAAAATTATGATATTTTATTCCGAGGATAACTTTAATGCTTAATAAAAGCAAATGCATGAATCAGTTCAAATGCATGAACATTAAAAGGACAGTCCTCCGTGTGTTTCTGAAATTACCCTTGTGGTTTACACAGCGTTACAAAAACATTGTTTTGGTTTGAAACTGCAGAGTAGTCTATTCTGTGGTTGACACTCCTCTCTCCCCTTCCCCCTACAGATCTCATAGGCTCACACCATTCTCTCCTCCTTTAATGAACTTTACTGAACATTGAGGTACTGTACAGTTGTGTTTTAAACATAAACAGGAGCTGTAACACAAACAAGGAGCGTACCTTTAATAGACAACACTGTGACAACCTGAACGGTGTTTAGATATATATTTTACTATATAGTTTCTATTTAGATCACGGTGATAGCCAGCTAGTCGTGGACAATATACATTTTCTCAATTATTCAAGAACCATTTGTGACACAGGAGGGTTCCGATTTCATCCTGCGTATCATTTCATAAACTATGCATCGTTCATGCATGAATACCTGACTTTCTGATGACTATAAAAATAGGATTCTCTTTCAGGAATTAACAGCATGTCACTGGAGGGATAAATTAAGGTATGCAGTGTTAAATGTATTGTCTCTGACACATTTGGTTTTTTTTTACGTTCAATATGGGTATTAGTATTTTTGCTTTTGTGATAATAATATATTATTTCAAAAGCCAAAGCCAAAATAGGGATAGATATGTGTTTATAAAATGCATAGTTTTTAGGCCCATAATAATCACAACCATCATAAATGAACATAAATAATGAACCCTGCTATCAACTAATCACATAGTTGATAGCCTTTTTGTCCAAGCTCCAATAATCCTACAAAGTATTTAGCCTATTATCAAAATGAAGCTCAAAAGATTATTCAACAATCTTAACAAATGAACCCTAACTAAATCCTGCACATGAGGTTACGTTTTTTTAAGACTACTTACAAGGGCTCAAACAGAAGGTTATACGGGTAAGGGACAATGTGTGCGACAAAACAGAACGAAGAATATCACTAATATGTAATACAATAGGGTATTTAATGTGGAATCAAAATCAACATGGACGCTTAGAAGGTGCATTGCGAGTTACCTTCCACCTCCCCGGTTTAGAATTGGCTTTATTTATGCTTCATTAATAACATATGCCCCCTGTTTTGTCCGTTCTGCCAGCGACGAGGTTTGCATGCTCGGACTCGGTGTTAAATAATCTTCTCTGGTTGAGGCGCCGAAAAAACATCCGCCTGACAAAAAGGTACCAGGTGCCACGTGGTTAACCGCTCTGACCAATCGGCGGGAAGTGCGCATTGCGATCCTTGTGGTGGAGAATTGTTTTAAAGGGAGAGTTAGTGATGAATGAACATTCAGCACCAGGGAGAGCTCCGCTCTCATAGTACCGTACCAGCCTGTCGGGAGGACACGTGTGTTGTGCATTTGTTGATGTGTTGTGTCTTTGCAGCTGTTTGCCTGCAAATGGTAATATCGAAACGTTGAATCACAAGTTCTTACAAGGTCATCCATATTTCTACCTTGCAACTGATACCATACAGAATTGAAAACGGTAGGCAGGCGTTTTCACATATTTTCTATAAAAACAATTACACAGTCTATTCCACTGTACAGCCTATAGGCCTACACTCAGATTAAATTTGTTGCTGTTGTAACACCGGGACATGTGGATGATTAGGTTCAGCCTTTGCTTTATGACTCCCCAGACGCTCTATTTCGAGCAGTTGCCTGTATTTCCTCCGGGTGATATAACTCCTCCACTCCATTAATAACACAGCAAGCAGCGGTCGCATCAATCTGTGGCTGCGGACACGGGCTCTCAGCATAGGAGCTATAGGGCTGGTCACGTGTCCAGCGGCAACGAGTTTCGTTGCCATGGACGCATTAGGCGCTGAATGGACGCAGCAACAGTTAAATTGCCGAGGACGGCGTGCTACGTGCGGGCCCATGTCCCCCGTGGATCGATAAACTAGTGGCCAGTCAGGTAACCATGAATAGCCGACGGGTGCTCAATTCAAACGGCAAATTGCATCCGTTAAATTAAACAATGTCTTAAATGAAACTAGCGAAAGACTAACTTGATCTTTAATGGCCCTTTAATGGTAAAAGGACGAGCAATAACATTGTAGCCTACATTTTCACCAGTTGACGTTTATAGTTTACACAGGCCATGATATATCCACCCTTTTAGGCTAGGCCTAATTGATTATGTGATTATAGACCCAGTGTCTATAAATAATTCCTTTACACTCATGGCTCAAGTGAAAAAGTGCCTTGATTCTACCAAGGACGTTTGATTCCACGCTATATAGGCTGATATGTAACAATCAATAAAGGTTGATGTGGTCGCAACCTTTTCATGACGTCAAGCCAGTTGTTTTGGTTCCCGTCTGTCCAATTGCGTGCGTCGCTCACCTTCTACGGGCGCCGAGATGGATCTTACCTATACCCTCTCTTAACTAGCAGTTCGCCCTTTCGTCGGGTGCTGTGCGGTGCGCGCGCCTGCTGCTTTAAACGGCAGCACTGACATGGAAACCCCATTGCAGCTGCACAGCGACTTCTTTCACGAGCAGCAGTTCGCCCACTGTAAGTACCAGAACTACTGCGGGCGCGAGGAGCGCTTCGGCGAGCATCACGAGCACGACCAGTGCTGCGCGTGCAACAACTGCAACGGCACCTGCGACATCGGCGGCGGCGGGAAAAACCTGGTTTCGCGCGGGACGTCGCCGGCCACCGTGCGGGGAACTTTACTCCGGACGCCGTCGCAGACGTCCTCGCGGCAGGGCTTGCAGCAGTACAGCGCGTGTGAGTTCACGCCCTCCAGTCATGGTAGTTCCACCAGACACCATCACCACCACCACCACCACGACCCCGCTCATCTTCCTCCTCCTCCTCAGCAGCAGCAGAGCCGCGAGCGGCCACGGGGCAGCCTGGGCGGCGGCAGTAGCAGCCACAAGGCGAGCAACTCCTACAATGAAGTAGCCATGAGCAGCTGCAGATACAACGGCGGCGTGATGCGGCCGCTCAGTAACTTGAGCAGCTCGTCCCGCAGGAACCTGCACGAGTTCGACTCGGAGTCGCAGCCGCTGCAGCCCGTGTCGGCGGCGGACCCCTCGGACGCGCTGCTGGTCTCCAAGCCAGACCACAATTCGACCACGCTTATGCCTTACGCGTCGGGGGGGGAAGGGGGAGGCGGCGGCGGGGGAGGAGGCGGCGGCGGCGGCGGTGGCGGCCACAGCAGCAGCGGCAAATCGGGGAAGAAGAAGAACCAGAACATCGGGGAGAAGCTCGGCCACCGGAGGGCCCTGTTCGAGAAGAGGAAGCGCCTAAGCGACTATGCGCTGATCTTCGGGATGTTTGGGATCGTTGTTATGGTTATAGAGACCGAGCTGTCCTGGGGAGCCTACGGAAAGGTGCGTATAACTCCATGCAGCTGCCGCTGCGTTCCCATGCAGCATTTAGGCTGTTTGTTGACTTAGTGGCGCGTAACCGATCGGGACGAAAACGCCGACACAACTTCACGCAAAAGTGCTTTTCACCAGCGACTTCCGTTTACATACCTACACACACAGACACAGACACACACACACACACACGCACATGAGCAATATTCCACTATTATCTGGAAAATGCCAATCCGAAACTCAGCCTTCCCTGTAGTGTGGAATTTGGGATATTGAGATATCTCGTAGCTACAGGATGCTAAAAATTCCAATAGCATAGTGGAATATGAGTGAGTCTGTTATGCAGTTACGTGTAGGCCTATACCTACAGCAGGTCGCGGAGAGCAGAAAGCTGTTGAAGCAAGCGGCTTCATTGACAAAAGTGTCCCATCCTGGGCACCTGCACGGCCGGGGAAACACCGCTATAAAATCGCACGTCTGTGTGCTACGCGGAACAAATGTGTAGTCTCGTGGGCCCATGGCTATGAGGGTGATTTGTGTATTGTGACAGTCTCTGTGTGTGTGTGTGTGTTTCTCTTGCTTTTTCTATAGTGTTGTTCTTTTCTTCCAGGAGTCGCTGTATTCATTAGCTCTAAAATGCCTGATAAGCCTTTCTACAATCATTCTCCTTGGCCTCATCATCATATACCACGCCAGAGAGATCCAGGTAAGATCTGAACAGCGCTGTTCTGCACTGGTCATGTACATAAAGGTCCAGTAGGCCTAAGCGGTCCCCCACCCCCCTGAAAACAGTGGCTCTTCGACAGTAGCTATACTGACGCCTTCGCAGTATCGCAGACGGGCCAACGCTAACCCTATGGGTAAACGTGAGACCTGCCACAAGTGCCGTGTAGCTAAAAATAGGCCTAGCTCATTCTTACAAAATGATCCGAGTCTCCAACTCACACTAGCGTACAAGATTTAAGACAGATTTCAGATAATATATATTCACTGTATGCACTATATGTAAATCAAGTATTTTTGATCTAAAACATCGCTCAGTGGACCTTTTTTATTCAATAGGACACTATGGCTTGAAGGTGTATTCATTGTGTGTATAGGCATTTAATGTGTTATTCGAATTCACCTCACACAATACTTTATAAGTTTATGCTATTATACAGTAATATCAGTAACGTTAAACGTTTCTGAAATAAAATATAAATCCACAACATTTTATTAAGAAAAGCTAGCATATATTAACCATATGGGGGACATCTCATTTCACAAATGTTACTAAAGCTCTTTATTCTATGTTTTTGTGAAAACTTTCTTCAAGTGGATGCAATATAGATTTTTTGAATGACATGAATACGCATGATGATGCATGTTGTCAGGGTTTTCAACAAATAATTTCTTCCAACCAGGGCTGAGGTGTATATGGCTTGTCAGATTCTATGAAGCACGCAACACTAAACTAAATTTTATGACCTTGCGTCAAAACATTGTCGCAATTCAGCACTCAAACTACTTAGTTGATGGAGGATATTCGATTTATTTACCATTATGATTGATTTCACAAAACAATTTGTGTAGTGATCCACAATATATATGCACTGTTCAAAACACCTAAGCACCTTTCAAAATAAAAGGGCACCGTCAGAAGTTTGGTAAACCTATAAAAATACAAATAAAAGTTTGACTTTTTGACGGAGCCAAAGCACACATCCACAACCCACTCCACATCAGCTCGCGACCCACTTTTGCGTCGAGACCCACCAGTTGAGACACTGGACTACATCATGGACACAGACACTGAAAAGGACACACTTTGGGAAGGAAGGAAAAGTATTTTTCTGAACATTGTACTGGGATATGTTGATTAGTTATTCAAGTTTAATTGGAAACGTAACAGTGGATTAAATGCACTTTATGTGTTTTGCCAAAGCGATGGGATTTAAAGCAAAGACATTTCCCATGAGTCCTATTGCCATGTCGCAAAAAGCTTTCTCATCTCTCCGTGAGGAGTGTGTTTGTATTGAAGAGAATAGGAGAGAGACAATCAAAAGTCCTAAATGAATGGTACTCTCTTTGATGCTGTGTATAGGGAACGGTGTGGGGACTTGTCTACACAACTGAGTAGCTTCAGTTGCTACTTCTCCCCCTACAGAGCTCCATAGTTTTCACCAGTCTCTACCCCCCACCCCATACAGCACCCTGAGTAGTGTTTCAAACCTAAACAGTGAGCCGGGGCAAAAATCTGGGGTTCTCAGAGCGCTATAACACAGTCTATGAACGTACGTTTGAGTCAGATATTATGCTGGACATTTAGGATTCTAAACCAAGCTATCACAGAGAAAGCTTAAACAGATTTAATGGATGACTCATATTCTGGGTGAATCATATTTGTATCCACATTTCCACATCTAAAGCATTTAACTTAGAGTGTCTGTAGTTTCACTAAATCCAACTCCACAATTTCATCTACAGTTACATGGCTCTAGGTCTACAGCAATTGTCCCAGTCAGCGACCACACTAAAAACATATATACAGTACAATATAAGCCTTTTTTGTAGCAGTGGGGGATTCTTTCTAAACCATACAGGGGGCATCTCTGCGGCAGCAGTGAAATAGTATCTATGCACACATTCATGTGTACTCACACACAGATGCCTGTCAAATGTAGCTGCATAACCCCAAGTTAATTATTTTGCCAACACTTCTAGCCCCTTAAAAGTGATATAGTTGTCACACTCGTTTTAGGGTATTTTGACAGCACACACAGCGAGCAGTTTTCTCCCTCAAGGTGTTTTTTTCTCCCATATTGACTAAGTGAGAGTGTCCTAGGTTAGCCTCGGCACACATCTAGCACACTGGCTGTCATTTGAATACTACCGGGACGCATCTGGTAAAAACGACAGTGATGGGTAAGGCAGGGTGACATGCATTAGCTCTCTCTCACCATCTGAAAGAGAGATGCTTTCTCACATCTGGAGAATCTTTCCTTTTAACATAGGTCGCAGTGGAATTCATCTTCATTCTTCCGGAGTACACGCTAACATCAATAGGGAACGTTTATGTGCATAGTTAATGCTGTGGCATGATTCAGTGAGTGCGGTGTCTTTGCTGACATCTGACAGATTGAGAGCTTTTATTTGCTCCATTCCAAGGGCTCAAGGAGGAAAGAGAAAGACTGTTAGGGTGTCGATGTTATGTGATGAGTTTGCCCGATTCCAAGACAGTGAGTGATCTTCTCACCTTGCATCAGAGACTCTTTGCCCAGGGGCATTTATGTAAGGCCATTGGCAGTTATTTTGAACATGACAACAGGCTAAATCGAAACTAATGTACAATTACAGGGAGATCTTCCTTCTGAATATCTTTTGTTTTAGCACTAAAGTTTTTCATACCCAGAATATTGTAAAGGTACACAAATGTCTTTGTGTCAAACACGTTGTTTTGGTTTAACACTCAGAGAGAAAATGCCCCCCCCCCACACACACACACACACACGTTCGTGCTCGCATTCCTCTCTACTCCTCCCCCTACAGTACTCATAGGCTTTTAGAACCTTCTTTACCTCTCCTCCTACGGCCTAATGCACTTTTTGTACACAGTGTGTTTCAAAGACCTTAAGAAGGTTAACTTTCTTCCTGTCTAGCCTGTTGTAGGTGGGAAATGGGAAAAACAAGGAAAACACTGATTAGATCTCTCAGGACTATCTTGTCACATTGACTGACATCTCCCTGACTACCTGCTTGGTCGGTACAACCGACACCATCTTCATAAATGATTCCTTTGAGTATACGGTATGCTGTCCAAAGCAAGTCAGCAAAAACCATTCATAGCACCTGTGGGGGGTTCCGGGTGCTTTAACAATTGTGGGAATGATCATTTTCCCTGTTTACAGACTAAACAGAAAGAATGGTAGTCTGGGACTACGAGGCCCGTGGAGCATTCAAGGAGTGGGCCTCCAATGTAACAGCATGCCCAAAGCATGCAATGCTAGAGTTGTGCTGTTCAATAGGGAGCCATGAACCATGCTCGCGTAAGATGTTTAAACACTCCCTGATGTAGCCAGCCGTGGCCATAGCTGTCAGCCTGCCCCCACCCCCACCCCGGGCCGGGTTGGGCTGCCCGAGGTATAGCGTGTTTAACTGCAGGAGATGCTCTGGGTTTCTCACAGTGAAATCTGTCCTGCACCCGAGAAGGCAGACAGGGAGTCGTATAACCATGGCTGACTGCTGGCCTCAATGTTTTCACTGAACAAACAGGCTTTGAAGGGCACTGAAATCCAGCCCTCCGATGAGTCAAGAACCCTTAATGGTGATTAATTTATTAGGTTCACTGCCACATGCGTCGCCAGTGATTTTAAACATAGAAAAGGGGTTTTATATTATTGATATGTATGCGTCCAAGAAAACCACGCTCCAAGCAGGGAAAGATTGTTTGCCTATGCAGTAAGTTTTGCTTTGGCATTCAGGTATTGTTGAAAATAAATATGTACTAAATGTGAAAACTTTCATAGACAAAACGAAAAGATTTTGTAACAGGTAAAGATTTCCTCAGCAAAGTGGCCTCTTAGTGGCCCACTTTGATATCATAAATAAACCATTGCATAAATGTCTAATTGGGCTGAACCTCTCAACCTAATTCACTAATGAGATTGAGCGATTTCATTCTCGGTGACAAGATATATGTTCCCATCTCCGCATTACACAGATTAAATATTGAGCTGGACTCCATTAGTTATATTGAGCATACTGAAACCAGTAACCAACCCTGCTAGCATCACAGGTGAGCCTCTCCGGGCAATATAGAACAGCAGCAGAGACTAATGAAATGACCCTAGGACATATTCAGTTGTGTTGTCTAAGGGGGGGGTAAGTTAACCCCTAAGTCAGTGCACATTCCTCAGGAACCTTGGGGAGGGCGGAGGGGAGGAGGGGAGGAGGGGGGGTGCTCTCCAATAATTAAGCAGTACTTACAGTGCGCAACAAGCCAGCTACTGAACAGACACTTTATTGAAGAATTTAGGCTGTCCTTTTAAAAAGCTCTATTAATTTGTACGTGTGCGTAAATGGTAATGGTAAAGGGACTGCATTTATATAGCGCTTTTTTGTAAGCCACAGGCCACCCAAAATGCTGAACATCATTGCTACACATTCATCCATTCACACCGAACGTGGTGTCTGCCGTGCAAGGTGCCATCCAACACATTGGGAGCAGTTCGGGTTAGGCGTCTTGCTCAGGGACACCTCGACCGGAAGTCAGTGGGTATCGAACCAGCGACTACTTGATTGCCAGACGACTTGCTGCCACTATCGCCCCTGTGTGTGTGTGTGTCACACACACACACACACACACACACACACGCACACACCCACACGCGCACACACACACACACACACACACACACACACACACACACACACACACACACACACACACACACACACAC
>JAOEHI010002662.1:0-11441 GCA_025447815.1 Percopsis transmontana
AGTGGACGGCCACGGGCCGGTGGCTAATACGCCGGCGAGCTAGAGAGGGAGGGGCGGGGCACTCCCGTTGTTACAGCCACAAAATATTTGATAATTAGGTCCAAACATTCTTTCGGTTTGAATACTTTGGTGATGAACATCCTGAATGACTCTGGCAATAGAAAGATGAATGAAACCTGAATATAGTCTCGAATTGCTTCAGTCTTGAATATCAATCAGTTTAGTTTTTTCAACATGATAATCATTTTCTGAAAACATAATCTGATTCCTGGATTAGCTATCCGTCTCTGTCAAACAAGAATTGAGCAAACTGTCATGCTTCAAGGAAGTTAAGAACAATGCTGGCTCTTCTCAACAGATGAGATGGCCGAGATAAGACTTTACCTGTTAAATGTTGTTACGTAAATTCTACGAGTTCTCATTTTATTTGTTCCCCTCTAGATTTATTTCTTTCCCTTGAGTTGTGTTGATTTATAAATCTCTCTATTTCTCGGCTGCCTCGCTTGCGCCGTCTGTTCATGTTTCGCCTTATTCTCATGGCTGTCAGGGCGAAGAGCGTTGTTGTAAAATAGGCGGTACACCAGCGGGCGACGCGTGCGTCCAGATGGAGTGACTCCCTGACCTGCACTTTTCGCAGCCTTTCATTTTCACCCGCCCGGAACGCTTTCAAGAAAACATTCTTGCCTCTATCAGCACATCAGGCGTCCGCTGTGGGCCCGTCATACGCCCGTCACACGCCCGTCACACGGCGCCACTGAGTGACACCGTGGCACGGTTACACTAATAAATACACAAGTACACAAAGGCAGCTGTCCTGTAGACGCGTGCGCACGCGCACGCTCACACACGCACGCTCACACACGCACGCACACACACACAGCAAGCTAGACACTCAACTTCACTTGGGGACTGTGCCACGCTGCGTTTCATGACATAGGATTTAATGAGTAAGGAGAGCTCCTGTTTGCTTGCACGTGACTCAACCGGCAAGATGCACGCAAACACCCACACACCCACACACCCACACACACACACACACACACACACACACACACACACACACACACACACACACACACAGACAGACTGCACAAATAGCCATACATCTACAGGAGACGCCTATGAGACACGTGGATATTCCCAGACACTGGAGAGGTGTGCCCGAGGTGCAAACACTACAAATTACACAGATAAAAGCATATCCTAGCATACCAAGGACAGTATGTCACACTAACACGGTACATCGGCCTTGAGGTTACGTACAGGTAATGGGGGGGGGGAGTCATCTCAAATATTCTCGCTTGTCTCGACGATTTAGAGTAAATAGAATATTCCCGAAACGGACCTATGTAGGTTTTAAATAGGCTTCATATTAATGAGAACTGGTTGAAGCTATACTAAGCAAGATCTGAGTTCCTCCTCAGTCTAGCTCAATACTGTATGTGACCCTATGCAAAGATATTTTTGTGCAGTTAACTTCCACAATAACAAAGGGTTGCACAACTGCGTGGGGGGGGACAGAGAAGTCAGAGAGAAGCGCTCCAATCAGGAGGAGAGGGGTGACAGTTTTCTTTCACATTCACAGTTGTCGCTCTTTGGATATATAAAATATAATAATTTATACCACAAGATAGTTTTTTCTTATCGCTGAGCTGTCATTTATCCGGGGTTTTTTTTGTGTGTTTTTTGTCCCCTCATACCAAATCTCAATCCTGATTAACCCTCTCGAGGAGAGAATGGAAATGGAAAGATTCGATAACCTGATTGTTGCTTATTATGCCTCTTTTGTGAAGGCATTTGTGAAGCACGGCGCTCATTATATAAGGTGTGGCCCCTTGCTGACTGTGTAAACGCCGCACAATAAAGCATCTCCATGCTGGGAAGTTTTAGTTCACCTATTGTAGCCACAGTGCTAGAAAACTGCTGTAGCTGCACCACTATATAATGAGATTACACACTATAAACAACTAGCATCTAGCCCCAGTTACATTTTTGTGTGCGACGTCTGAATACAGATTTATTTGGCTTTTGAAATTAGAGCAGCAGTCTGTGTTGCTATATGGGCAGTTGACGTTTTGTGTGTTGGGTATCATTATTGTTATTTTTATTTATTTAATTTATTATTATTCTCCACAGTATGTCTGTCTTTTCGGTCCACATAACTAATATTTCAGGTAATAATTTGTAATTTACTGCCATCGTGGTCACCTGTTTTAGGTGCGTGTGCCACACGATCACGACTAGGTCATGACTAGTTAGCGAGCAGGAAGTGTAAACAACCAAATTCTGATACAACCGGATTGAGGGATGGCTAACTTTAGCTGGTTCTTGACTATCTTTCAAACGATGCCTATATTTCTCAAACGCAATTGAGTGTGTGTAGAACTAATTGCATCTCATTTTCACACCCGTTTGAAAAGGGATTGATGCTCTGCTAACCACTTGAGCAACACACCGCTAGCTAATCAATCTCCTCCTGCACAACAGAGTGTGCGTGCGTGCCTGCCTCCCGTTGGGAACTTGGTAAGAAAAGAGAAGAAACCGTTACCTTAGGGAAAGGGTCGGGTGTGGGACTTTTGGAAGTATGATCTATGGCATAATTAGAAGAACACGTTTGACTCATAACATAAAACGATCATATCTAAATATTATAAAAACAATAAAACAAATGTCCAAAAATCTGAGGTGGCGCGTGTTTCAATGGGCATGATGCCGCTGGACCTGATTGATTGTAAGTAGAAGATGAAATCGTTTTTACAGCATTGAATAACTGAATGAAACGGACCCCGCGTATATCAACCACACAAAAGCAGACTGCAGAGTGACGGACAGTCCGCCCAGCTCCCGGGGGAGCGCCGAGCTCAGACAAATGGATGATGTCTGGGCCGACGCACGGCAACCCTCGGCGCCGGAGCGCTGCGCGTATTCAAATTGAGTCTAAGCTAAAATGTTCTGAGGCTCTCAGGGGGATACGAGATGAGATGGGAGAGAGAGAGAGAGAGAGAGAGAGAGAGAGAGAGAGAGAGAGACAGAGGAGTGACTGAGCCCATTTATCAGCTTGTCAGTCACTGGTAATGGCACAACCTTGTCTAACTTCAGGGAACATCTCAGGACAGCTGGGATATCAACACATCTCCAGCATGCTAATGCTCCCTGACACGTTTTCCCTGCGTCGATGCATCCCCGTGGCGCTCGGGGATAAACTGGGTGAATTGTAGAGGGTAAAAATCCTGATCTGTCTGGGAAACGGTCTTTCGATTGTTTCAGTTTGTCTGTCTGTCTATGGAATTATCTATTATCTGTCCGCTTGTATATATTGCTGTCTGTCATTTGTACAGTACTCTGCTTTCTATAAAATAATGTATATACTGCCTGTCTGTGTGTAGCTGTCTATCTACTGCATGTCTATGGTGTACTAAAATCAATACATTTGGTCTAGATCTATATTTCTCTTTCTACCAAAAAAACGCAGTTGGATTGGATTCATTAAATAATGTATGAAGAAAAGCAAGGCCTTTTCCCTACCTGAAGTAACTTTACGCAGGCCACCTCTCCGCTTGTTCTGTTTCTAAATCTGATTGAATAACCAACTGTCATTGTGGAGTCCAATTAAACCGGCTCTAATTTAGTAGACAGAAAAAACCAACACACTGCTCTGCTCGTGTTGTCGTCGTCGTCGTCGTCGTGACGACAGGTGAGGGAGGTGGGTGTAAAAAAAAAAAGAAAAAAAAGTGATGCAGCTTTTAGTCCCTGCTGTGCAGTAGCACGACCAAACTCCGACCACCATCCTCCGATGGGGGAACATCTGCTGCTGCAAAGCTAAGGCAGCCGCGCCACTCAAGGTACCAAACAAGCTGGGAGGAAATGGGAGGAAATGGGAGGAAAGAGCCAGGCGTGCAGCGCCTGGCTCTGATGGAACAAACAAACCTGTCGGTTGGCCTCACATACGGACGTTGTCATTAGGCCTGCGTTAACAATCAACTGTAAGTTGCCCCCCTTTGTTTATATCATTTTCAAGGTAACAATAAGGTTCAAGGTTATTATTCTCAAGTATTAACAATAACAATTCATGTAGCTGTTGTTTCTGCAAGGTGGTGTTTCTGTGTTTGTTTGGGAGCTTGTTCTTATAAAACGTGGCGTTTGGCAGGAGCCGTCTGCGATGTGTGTTAATTTATTCCAGCATAAAGAAACGTGCCCCGAGGCCTTCAGTTTGTTCCGCTGTCGAGCTTGGACGGACAGAGTCAACACAGCTGAACTGCTAGGACAGTGAACATGGGTGGGGGGGCTGCATACGCACAGGGTGAAATGGGTAAAAGAAACATTTAGACTCATCTCTGTGTGACATTTGAATAAGAGTTATGAATTTTCTTCCAGGTGACACATTTAAGTATATAAGTATAAGCAGATGCGTGTGTTAGCGGTTACTTTAGTTGATTGGATATTAGGGAAATAGTGATAGGTCATACTGTACATGTGGACGTATACGAATTCTTACCTTTAATTGGGGCGGAGGCAGACCAGAGACATCTTAGGGGGCCAGGATAGTCTAGTGGTCTAGGTGTTGGACTCCCAGCCAGTAGGGGGCAGGATTGTCTAGTGGTCTAGGTGTTGGACTCCCAGCCAGTAGGCGGCAGGATAGTCTAGTGGTCTGGGTGTTGGACTCCCAGCCAGAAGGTTGTGGGCTCGAGCCCCAGTGTTGGCCTACCTGTAAGAATCCTTGAGCAAGATGCCTAACCCCTCTCTGCTCCATGTAATAGCGTTCATGTAGTGTCGTTCACTAAAAAAGGCAAACGTTCCAGCTACTAAACGTACCCCTTGTATATAGTCTGTGTGTTCTCCTGTGATAGTTGCTAGTTCGTCAAGAATTGTACCTTGTTCCGTGCTTAGCGTTATTCATGTCCAATTACCCTGCATGCCCGTTCCTGAGTTATTCTCTTGGACTTATTGTTGTTTGCTGATCACCTGACCTTTGTCTGTCCCTTTGCCTTTTGCCTGCCAATTGTAATTGGTTGCTTTTGGATTACATTGGTGTGTCTGTTTGTAGTTGCTCTAACCTGAGTTCTGACGCTTACTTCTCAAAACTCTTCACATGGATTAATTAAGACTTGGGACAGAAACGTACCTTTTATGACATGAATGTTAACTTTGTTTTTCCCCTCTATTCTCTATCTTTTTGGGTGTGAAAGAAATGCATATAACTCCTTTTATGTTTTCAATTTAAATAGCGGCTTCCCACACAAACCTACGAGGTGGTACAGAGGAAGTACTAATTGATGACTTGAAATGACTTCACATTTATACTGGCAGGTGCTTTCATCCAAATTGTCAGCCATTTTCTTTGTTTCAAAACATTTCAGATTGGGATTTGAACTTGAACTGATTGACAGATCCACACAGCCAAGTTTGTATTGATCGTTACTGAAGCTCTAGACAGGATGTGGAAACATGCCGGGAGATTCTACTTCTGTGTGGAGTTGGATAGTGAAAGAATAATTAAAGTACATCACATCCTTTCTCTGCTGTCGACATGATTAGCCTAAAGTGTGCCAGGCCCACCCATAAACATCTGCAAAAAACATTCCAAAAAACCCAGACGCACATAAAACCTCTGATGTGCAGCCCTTCTTGGTATAGTTTTTGGGCCAAATAATTTATAGTTTTGAATTTGTTACAATGGTTACTGGGTATCCAAATGCAGGGAGGCTCAGAGACAGAAATGCAGGTAAGTAAAGATATTTACTGGCAGAATCAAGGTGGAGGTCGCGGTACAAGCGAGGTTCGACAACAATATCCATAATGGCAAAGGTACCAAAGGAGAAGGCAAGAATCAAGAACTAAGGCAGGCAAACGAGATCGGTAACTAGAAACACAGTGAGACGAGGCAATATGAAATAATCTAGCAGCTAGCAGAAAGGAACACAAGGTATAAATACATACTGGGAGACTCGGGTGAAAACAATAATCAAATCAACACACAAGGCAACGAGGGAGACAGAAAACCAGGACCAGAACGAGACACCGACTAGAAGACAAATCTAACAGGGCGCGGAACTGCACCGAGCAGTTACCGAGATGTTACATAATTTTGCTAAAGACTACAGTTACTGCCAGATAACCCTCCTAACCGGATCAACATGTTTTATTAATATACAGATCAATTTTCTCCTTTACACCAACCGCTTATAACAGTACCTGCGACATGAACGCAGCGACAATTTAAAATCAAGCTGTTCAGCTCAAACTGCCATATCGATTATCTGTCCTATTAAAAGCCCCCCACAGTGAGTTCATCGCCATGTTCAAATTCTGGTCTCCTACAGATTTTCTAAAGAGTGATTTTCTCCAGCTGCAACAATCCCAATCAAAGCGGGATTTGCATCTGAAGCAGGACATTAAAGTGTGCTGGTTCACAGCTGGGCCTGTCTCAATTAACAGGAACCAGTTGGTTAGCGCCACATTGCCTCGCAGAACCGTTGATTTGCTGGCAAGGACTTCTCTGAGAGGTTCAAAATTGTCATTGACGTCGGCGGAAACGGAGCTTAAATAATTTATGCTCTGTGATTCCGAAAGGCACACTTGACTGTCTTAACTTGTTTCAATAAAGTTACAGTAAAAAAAAAGAGTTATAACAAATGGACAGGAATGTTTAGTCTGTGTGTTCAACTCCCAGCCAAATAGGCCTGGGTTTGATCCCCAGCCTACCTGAGGAAGATGCCTAACCCCTACCTGCTCCGCAATAAGTGTCTGCTTTAATGCACACACTTATGAGGGTTAAGGAGTTAGAAAATCTTACTTTCTACCTTTTTAATATATTGCAGACCTGCCTATTTCAATAGCAGCATGGTGGATAAAAGTGTCTACTTTTATCCACCTTTTTCAGGAACACTATCTTCTTGTATAAGGGCACACTGCACAATTTCAAAAGGCTTAACCTGATGAAGACCCACCTCAGATGGAAATATTATCAATAACGGTATTTTAATAAAGCTGATTGTGCCGGCTCTAGTGCAGTGTTTCTTAACTGCTGGGTCCCGACCCAAAAGTAGGTCACCACTGGCGTGGAGTGGGTCGCAGACGTGTCCTTCGCCTCCGTCAAAACTTTTAACTTTCAGTTTACCGAACTTATATTTGGCATTTTGACTTAATGAACAAGGAAAAATGTGGCTCCTGGGGTTAGAACAGTTGGGAACCACTGTCCCTAGTGGCTCTCTACAGCTATACCCAGTCATGCATGGGTGGTTCTCGGGCGCTGACACAGTCAGTGGCGGTTTGCTAAGAAGCAGCCTTACGCAAGCCGCATGGGTTAATAGACTTGATACCGTGCAGAACTCACGTCCTCTTGTTGGCAGCTTGGACTGCGGACTGCCTTGATGCAGGGCACAATGGAAGCATTTCCTAACCTCCAAAAGATGTTTTGTACCAGTAGAAGTAATTATCTTCTAGCACGTTTATAGTTGATCATTAAAAACCCTCCAAAACTTTCATCCTCAGCTCATGACGAGGGCTGTCGGTGCTCATTTTGAAAACTCGCTTTTGACCTAAAGACCGTGGCGGCATCCCCAGCACCAAATAGCTCACTTGTAACTGTGGTTCAGTGACAGTGCCTTGATGTGGCAGGCTGTCGCTCAGCTACTTTTGCTTTGTTGTTTATGTACAACATGCAGCCTGTTTGGCTAAAATGCTAAGACTGTGTTTCTTTCAAGATTGCGTACTACAACGCAAATGCCCCAGTGAATGGAACATCTACATAATTGATTGTCTTGGCTGCACAACGCATTTCCTAACCAGGATAATAATGAATGAATGAATTCTTGATCGGCTTGACAGAGACAGGGAATTGTCACATTGATGGCATTTGTGATCATGAATATGCATTAAGATAAAGAAAGACAAAAAACATAATTTCCTACTGGCATGTAATATAGGAGAGGATAGTCGAGGACACATGTATCTAATGCTATCACAGTCACTTCTATGGTCACTGAAACAAATGAGGACCCACTGTTTTGCTCAAGGGCATTTCAGCTGTATCATAGAGCCTCAGTGGCCTGGGTTTTGAACTGACCTGCTGGCCATATGTGGCACATCACTCTTACGATACCTTTATTGACCATGGCCCCAAAGTTGACAAATCCGACGCTGCATTAGCAGTTACGTTTGAATTCAGTTTTACATTTTGGCAACACAGATGATGTTTCTCCAAACAAATATAGGCAGGATAGTCTAGTGGTCTGGGTGTTGGACTCCCAGCCATAAGGTCGTGGGTTCAAGCCCCAGAGTTTGCCTACCTGTAAGCATCCTTCAGCAAGATGCCTAACCCCTACCTGCTCCATGTAATAGCATCATGTAATTGTAAGTCGCTTTGGATAAAATGACCTAACTGTAACTGTACTGTATATTGTCCTTGTTGAAGTGATTGTTGGTGTGACGGATCCTACGAGGCCTTGCTGTGCGAACGGTTGAGGAACACTAATTGTTCTGAGATAGGATCTACCTGCAGATTTGTTGTTGTTCTGATTTGATTTGCTGTAGTCTAAGTGATTAATAAACTCCTCTGGTCGACTGCCTCTGTCCAGGCAGCACTGAATAGAATAATTGTTACTTCCGTGCTGAATGCTAATTTTACGATTCGTGTCTAGCAATTAAAGTTTAGAGAGGGCTCTGAAAGACATGTTAAACTTTTAATAAGCCACACCAACATTATGATGTGAAAATGAACTAATTAATTATCTAGCTTTTATTTCATCCTAAGCCTTGAGCCCTTTTTTTTATAGTCCTTTTTTTGTGTTGTATAACAACAGGGTGTTCCGCAGTAGGAGAAAATGTTTCCTGCATGTGGAAAATGAAAAAGCATGACCACCCTTGACGTAATTAAGCAGTAATTTCTAACATGGTCTAACAAGAGACACTGCAGGGATGGAACTGTTCTATGTACCACCTTAGATAACGTTAACCCTTTCATGCAGAAATTATTAAATCACAATGTCAATTTTTTTTAAATGTTACACACACACACAAACGCGGTGTACTGTATGTATTTACAGAATTGTTTTTGCTTAACCCTGACCCCTTTTGGCCAAAATTACAGTTACACACTGTAAATAAGCAAGATTCCCTTGTTCAGCCTCCGTAGCGAGCAACAAGCCTGTCCTCATCACGACTGCCGTTAGTCAAACCCTTCTGACCGAGGCGTCCCCTGTATCTCCAGGCTGATGCAACACCGGCCTGCACTGCCGTCCAGCCTAGCGGGGATAATGAGGTCCGGTCAGGCCTTCACCCCTTCTC
Source organism: Percopsis transmontana (assembly GCA_025447815.1). NCBI lineage: Eukaryota > Metazoa > Chordata > Actinopteri > Percopsiformes > Percopsidae > Percopsis > Percopsis transmontana. The sequence continues at coordinate 9,286 of JAOEHI010002662.1, forward strand.
AAGAGCCCATGTTGCCGCGCGACAACATGGGCAAGTACTGGTGTGGAGCAGTGTTCGCTGTCCCAAGTAGCCGGACCGCTGTGTTATGGAAAATTTAGTAATATACCACACTGGAACAGAGGAAATATGGTCTTTGTAAATTAATTTAATTGCAATTAAATGGAGACAGTTTGGAGACAGAGTTTCTCTTGCTTGTCTGTCTGTGAAAAATGCCCCACCACGGAAGGTGGGAGGGAAACTTTTATACACATGATTAGGTCAAAGGTTAGGGGGTGGGGTTTGAACCCTGGCAGATAAAACACCAACAGTCTTACATTCACCTGTGGCATCATCATAACCCCCCCCCCCTCCTCTCTGCAGGAGATAGACGTAGAGAGGTTTTCTAAACAGATAGGGCGAGGGGCTCAGAGAGCCTGAACTCTAGATGTAATTAACATACTGTACCAACCCCCTTTTCACACTTAACAAAAGCAGCTATCTAAACAAATAGAATTGTAAAACACAATTGTATGTAATGTGAATAAAAAAATCTATAACAGCTGGACATGAGCTAGTTTGTCCAGTAGGTCAGCTCTTGTCTTGGATTATAGCGTGCGAAGATACGGGGGCGGCCCGTTCTATTGTGTTACTGTAATTGGAAATATTTCAAACGTTTTCCCGCCGAAAGCATCTCGCGATCGCTTGGGGCTTCCTGATCCACAGGCTGAGAAACCGCTCCACTCTACTCTGATGCGTTTGGTTCTGTTTTGTCTGATAGTCGAGTGTTCAGGGTGTTCCTTCCAGCCGGAAGGTCGTGGGTTTGAGCCCCGCAGTTGGCCTACCTGTAAGCATCCCTGAGCAAAATGCCTAACCCCTACCTGCTCCTTAATAGTTTTAAATGTGCTCCCTGTAAGTAGCTTTGGATTACTCTCTCTCTCGTCCTTCCCCCCTCCTCTACTGCCGTGTTGTCTCCACTCTGTCCAGCAGGAGACACAACCATCCAGGGAGCATTTTGGGCTAGTGTTGCCTGCCGGAGACCTCACCTCTCATCTCTTCATCGGGCCCGGCGCCAAAAGCCAAGCGTTGTGCAGCCAAAAGTGATCAGTACAACTCGAGACATTATATAAGTAGAGATCAGCGGGTTTCCTTTTTCTTTCTGTCTTTCTTTCTTAAGTCATTCCAGCGACCTGGAATGACTTAAGACGACTTATTTAAGTTTGTTAGATGTGTATTTGTAATTCAGGGAGTGAAAGCAGAACCCCCCACCCTCCCGTGAAGTTCCCATAATGCCCTTCCCCCGGCCATTACCTTTAAAATTATTACCACGATAATATCCTACCCAGTGAAGAGTACAGCCCGTTACAAACACAAGCCCACAAGCCATCCACACGGAAGTGCACTTAAGAGCAATTAACAACTGTTCCAACGCTTTAAACGAGTGTGCTTGGCCTCTTGCTATGGGAGGGGGGCCTGCGGCCTGTATAGGGGTGAACCTGAGGTGAACGGCAGATGTGTAGCTGCCGCATTGAGCACTAAATCACAGCGTTTGTAAAGGGGAGGACCCACGGATGGACGCCCGGGGCGTCGGGCAGGGGCGGGCGGCGAGGGCTCGTCTTGCCCACCCCCTGTGGAACAGTGGCGTGCGAGCGCCGGGCTCCTCTTTGTGGGTGACATTTGGAGAATAAAAGGTCGCCACAGCAGACCGTGATGAATTATTTTCCGTCAGCGCTGAGCGCTCCACACCTGTGCGCCGGTTTAATGAGAGAGGAGGACAATGCTGGTGTGTGTGTGTGTGTGTGTGTGTGTGAGAGCGGGAGAGAGACCCCAGGGGAACTTTGTTTGTCCTTTTCAGCGTCCTACAAATGAGCAATAGATATTGAGTCAGCACGCAATACAAAAGGAAGCGTAACGAACGAAATATAAGACGCTAAAGTAACAAAGCAAAGAGGTTTACGTCGCCTTTAATCAGGCCTCTATAAGATATCCTCAAAGTGGTAAACGATAAAATGTGTGGAAAGCCTCTATAGTGTATAAAAGATTCACTTCAATAGAACAATGTGAGAGAAAAGCACCCAGGCGAACATTCTCTGGGCAAATAGTCAGCGCTCGAGGCAGCTCGCCTGGGGGCGGGGGGGGGGGGGGGGGGGGGGGGGGGGGGGGGGGGGGGGGGGGGGGGG
>JAOEHI010002663.1:0-11440 GCA_025447815.1 Percopsis transmontana
ACACACACACACACACACACACACACACACACACACACACACACACACACACACACACACACACACACACACGCATCCGATTCCTCCGCATTACAGCATGGGTTTTAAACACTGACGTAATATCTTAGACTGTGGTGCCCAAAAAGACTAATGCCCCGCTGGCTCTGTTTACTCAGAGAATCAAGCATTAAACTCCTATGCCAAGCATTGCTCAGCTGCAGTGCTGCTGTGCTGAAAGCACATAAATAAGGCACCTGTTTAAAGAGACAGCGAAATCCCTTGTAATCATGTGAACATTTGAGCAAGGGAACATGTAGAGTATTTAGGAACATTCCCCTTCCTAGCTCCGCTGTGCCCCTCCTCGTTGCCAAGGCAGCGACCCCAGGGATTTATACTGGTCCAATCAGCATCTATTACACGCATGTCTTCTGAAGTGATCGGCTCTCTCCAATCACTGTAACATGCGCACGGTTTCCAGCCATGAAATATCATATCTGAACCATCATCTGAGAATGAAGGGGGTCGAAAAGCGTGGAGACGGTGGCCCAGTATTGGAAACACCTGTTTTCCAGGCCAGGACTTCAAATAATGAGCGTGGGGCGATGTACCGGAGAGAAGTGCATGATTTCATAATTTGGCATTGCTCCGTCTACCGAGAGTTTTTTTCCAACAATTATTCACATTATTTGTCTGATAGCCCCTGTCCCTGCAGCATTTAAAATCAGCATCCCTCCCTCTGTGTTCCCCTCACCGCAAAAGTACCTCAGGAGTCTGTTAAATTTTGATTTACATGTAAAGAGGAGAATGGATGTGCAGCGATATGACTTAATGTACCCCAGATCTGTTTCTATCCGCTTAACTACCCAGCAGGCCTCAAGTAGAAAAGAATGTGCTTGAATGACAACCGCTGGCAGCCTTTAATCTTCAACTTCTTTCATTAGCTACAAAATATGCAAACAATCTGATCGATTCATTGATGGCGTATTGTAGCGTATTGTGACAGAACCGGGAATTTTATGAGGTCCTCCGACAGTTGAGAGGGTCCTGGGCCCTAATGGGCTACTTTGAGGCCATTTTGAGTGACAGCCCGCTGAATGGAGGGGTCTCCCATAATCCCCCCGTCTCTCAGCCATTGATCTTTCTCTCTGACCACATTTCAGACTTTTTAACAGACTCAAAATTCCTCCCCAGTGACCACTACTGGATGTGTGTCAGGCTGAGTCCATATGCAAACCTAAAAGAAACATCCTGTTAATTGTATGGGAATTTGTAAGCCTGTATCTGATTGGGTGAAGTGTTAGCTTGAGTGTTTCAAAGTCAAATGAAAATTTCTGGTAAACTATTGCCCTCTTGTGTTTATACCCTTCAATGCTTGGATGTTTGAGCGCTCTTCCATATAAATTACACCTGGAAGACGGAGAGGTTCTTTTCCACTGTGTTACGGTCTATGATCTACTGCCGCAATACACGTGTCCGGCAGTAGATCATCGTTTCACAAAGGACAATCACATACTTTCAAATACCTTAACACGCAATGTTTCGCCTCAGAGAAAGCATCTTGATTCGCTTTCAAGATTGACGATGCCGTGATAAAGATGTCAGAGGGAGAAGGAAGCCACTGTTTCTACTGTCTCAATATAACTATCATTTTCCAACAAATGATAAACTGCATTAAAGAAAAAAAACGAAGGTAAATAATACAGAACTAATTACACCTCTTTTTGACCACATAGTATTGGCAGGTAGGGTTGTGACTGATAATAATCAGAGGTCCCTAGAGGTCATTTCACAACCGTTTCATTATTGACTCCTTGACTGAGAAAGGTAGGTTGTCTGACTCTGTACCCCAGTCAGAGACTCCCGCCATAGAGGATTCACTGTACTAAAGCGTATCCAAAAATATAATCCCCCAAAACCGACAAAATGATAAAGAAAGTTATTGACCACATAGATTCAGCTGTTCCCAGCTACAGTATATCCAGTCCAAGGCCACGTGCTGTTCCTTGTTTTCACTCTGTATGGCAGGAAAAGAGGTTTAGATGAAGGAACAGAGGGATGGAACGGCAAAGAGATGAAATGGGATCTGGCATCAAGTGGACGGTGATTCATAGCTTCCTCTTGTACTGGGAGAACAACAGCATTGTATCGGCCACATTTATATAGTTAGAGAGGGGTTAGTGAACTAGGAAACACATGCGCACATGCAACTATATCATAACACTTGTCAGGACCTTTCATTCACTAAATTCTCTCTCTAAATCCCCAAAAGCGCGGTCGTAACCCTCCAAACTGTGATTAAACTAACCTCTTATGAATTTTACTTTGAACTTTAAATTATTTAGCTTTTTGAACCCATAAAAGATTATCATTTGAACCCATTTAAAACAATTTATTCTCTTTAATTTGTTTAATGTATTTAAACAATGTATTTAAACAATGTATCAATTTGAATTATGAGTTACAGTAATGATCAACCTATGAACAAATATAACTTATATAAATGTGATAATTCTGTCAGTATGGAAAAGAAACATAACGCAAATAAAATCTACAGATAATACATGGCCATAGATCCAGATTGTTTCCTAGTTTGAGTCTCAAAAACATATGCCTACATGTAACAAAAGTACGAAGCAAATCAGAATATGAAACAATAGCAAAGAAGAAACCTGTGGTACAATTCTTTTGAACTTTAGTGTTCTGTTTTTATATCAGGATTGTTTGCTGGTGCATTAATACACTGGCTCGACCAGATCTACTTCTTACATTCACATTTAATATAGGTAAACAGAACACAATAATGTTAAAAAATCTACACACATGAATACATGAATTCACTATACAGCATAGATGTAAACTTACTCATAACCCGAGTCCTCAAATATCGAGTTGTAACTGTGAGAACGGGCCTCACTTTGAAGGACTTCTTCCTATCGTTAAATCGTGGAAGACATTTGGTCCTCATAAGGACAGAATCCGCACACCCACTAACACACACTTACACACACTTACACACTGAAATCAAACGCACGTATTCTCACATTCTCAGGGAAATATGGTCAACAGGAAACGCTCTAACGGGCTTTTTTTTTATCTTTCTTTGGAAGGGAAGAGAGATTGCTGGAGATAGCGTCACCCCATGGAGGCAGGTGGTTCTGATAAAGGCCCCGAGGCCAGATGAAGTCGGGCCTGCTGAGTAGAAAGACGCCCTGCTGAGACGCCTGCACAACTAAATAAGAGAGGTCCGGTGCAGTGTTGTGTGATGCAGCAAGGGCCTCACTCACGTCCTCAGAAATCCTGGCTACTTTCAAACAGAGAGGGTGGCAACATGGCCAGCCAACCCCTACCTGCTCCTCAACGCCTGTAATTGTAATCACTGTGAGTCTCTTTGGATTAAACAGCATGCTGCCAGTATGCGCCCTAGTGTGCATAGACAACATGCACGCACACACACACACTCACACGAACCTTCGGGTGTGCTGTACGTGTGGTTTTAGTTAGCGCTATTGTACACACACACACACACACACACACACACACACACACACACACACACACACATACTTGCACGCACAGAAAGGCACATATGCTGTGACCCCCCCCCCCCCACACACACACACACACCCACCCACACACACACACACCAACTACCCCCATTCTGATTGTATTGCCTTCAGCACCAAGGGAACCTGTGCTTGGGTTTCAGAGACGGCCTGGCACTGGGAATAGCACACAGATGTGGCTCGTCTCGGGTGGGGGGGTTAGGGTCTGGAGGCCCCCCGATACAGTGAAACAGGTGCTCGCTGGTCTGGACCAAGAGAAAGGAAAATTAGGAACGGCGGCTCATTTTCTCCCCCAGGCCCCGGGCGTCTCAGACGGGCTCCCAATCCGATGGGCCGACGACTATAAAATCCGAGACCTCTGGATTTTCCAGATCTTCCGCATAACGAGCCATATCTCTCCGTCAGCTCGTATCATGTGTGTTATGAGAAGCCATATTTCCATGGGTCTTTGATAAAAAAGAGATGTTAAAGAGACACTCCTTGATTTGTGTCTGCAATTGCTCATGTGGTTGAAACCAGCGTTATGAAAACTTTATTTTGGTTTGAAACTCAGTGTATGCCCCTCCCACGACTGAGTGCTGAGTGGCTCACACTTCTCTCTACTTCTCCCCCTACATCTCTCATAGGCTCACACTGTTCAATTAACCTCCCCTTATAGCCATCCACACCTTTATGAACAGTTGTGGATCAAGAGAGACACTCTTTCCTTGCTCAGAATCTTCTGCAAAGTGATTTGAGATGTGGCTGAAATTGTGGGATCTGTAGGGACTATCACTATCAAATAATGTACCTTTAAAGGTGGAACCAAGTAAACAAAACAGGGTAAACAATGGTACTGTAACTGACTCTTTGAAGCTTACAGTTTTTGGTACATTTGTTATAATGATGGATGGATGGTTTTGATCTCCTCCCAAAGGAGGCAGTGATGAGGCTAGCGGTAGCTTAGTGGTCACAGAAGCTTATTGATCTGAATGATCCAAATGGTTCCTCTTTGGGGTAAACACAGTTTAGGATGTTTTTATTAGGCAATACTTTATATTGTTTGTTGAAAAGATGAAATGCAAAAAAGTGTAGAGGGCTGTAGGGAGACGAGTAGAGAGCGGTGTGAGCCTCTGAAACAACTAGGGGGAGTAATAGAGAGGAGTGCGGGCCCCTCTCACACAAGCGTAAGAGAGGCACGCACCCGTTTAGGTTCACACCAGAACTATGTTTTTGTGATGCTTTGTGGTTATTCCTGAGACAATGGGGAATGTCCCTTTAATCCATCCATCCATCACAATGTTCATTTTAGGTTTATTTACAGTATTGATCAATACGTACCACTTTGGACCTATACTCAACACAATTTGATCCCAGTAAAGGTAAAGGTGTCCTTTCATCCCCCATGCAAAAAGTGGGATTTGTACAATGTCTGTCTCGTAGCATGGGCTCCAGTTCCTATATTCTGCAGTGCGACGGCACACTATCTGTACTATATTGTCCAGTGGATCACACAGGAGATTATTCCTAAGTGACTTTCCTGTGAGTGACAGCTCGCCTCAAAGGGTCTAGCCTGCCATCATGCAGTAAAACCCTAAGCATCTGGTACGCCAAGAAACTTTAAACAAACCACATAAATCATTTGCAAATGCAATTTGGCTCATGTCTGCTCTGTATAAATGGTCAAAATGAAAGAGAACAAGTCATGGGTCAGTGCCGTAAATAAAAAGACAAGAACAACAATGAGTGCGCATTTCCAAACTCCTTCCAAGCAGTAACACCCCCTCGCCCCTCACTCGACAGAGTTTCTGAGTGAGTTCTTTCCATTCGCCACGCTCGTTATTTTCACAGGAAGTTTGTTTAGCGGCGAAAATGGCGGACGACTCGAACAAACCATCGCTCGGGCCATTTCAAAACACAGCGTTTAATACCCCCGGCTAAATATTCTGGAAAATATTCCGCCCTGACACACATGCGTTCTATAAATCACCTTTATAATGCTTGTCACATAAAATGTTACTATGACTGTGGGCTTGAGAGCGTGTCCGTCATGTTAATGCCGGCCTGAATTTGGGACTGCCATGCAGCCCTCCACAACCCCCCCCCCCCCTCACCCCCATACCATCAATCTATCTATGAGGGCCATATATGCCTGGCGGTGCGTGTCTGAATGTGGGTTTGAGGGTGGCAGCTGTTTCCCCCCGCCCGGCCTCACCTGCGGCGGCTGGGCCGAGGCCAGGGGGCGGCTTCGTGGAAATTTCACGGTGACATTTCTGGCCGCAGCGCTCTGCGTTAGTGCTCCGATAAAACGGCATTCTTATTGTGGTCCCGATAACACCATTAAACAACACTGGGGTAATCCGCGGTAACAGGCCTGCTGAAAGCTGTCTTACACCCACGGCCCACGACCACGACCCACGGCTGCACTGCGTCGTGGGCTGGGGCCCAGAACAGGAATCTCGCCAGTCCTTCTGTCTTGGAAAGTGCTCTTTGTGTAGAAACAACACACACACATTTGACCTGAACTCTGACAGCTGGCAAACAAAGCCTACAGGTTGTTTTTGAGTGTACAGGTCTCTGACGTGGTGCTGCACGCACACACACACACACCCACACACACACACACGCACACACACACGCACACACACGCATACATGTTCACTATGTGTGAAAGGGATGCAGACAGTAACCTTTGAACCCAGCTTATGAGTTGTATTTCGTGGCTCAGATGGTCCGATGGGCTTTAAAGGGAAACTATAAAGCTTCCGGGGAGCTTAAGGTCTTTCGCAAAGAACACTTGTCTCCTCAGTATAGATGGCAGGTGTTCATGCGGCTGGGAATGGAAAGCTACCTAAAAATGATCACTATAGCCTAGAAAACCCCTTGATTGGGTTGAAGTGCCCCCGGCTCACCGTGAAACACAACTGTGCATGCGACTGCTGCAGGTGGAGTAGGTGTGAGCCTATGACTGCTGCATGGGGAGGGATATTTGTGCTTATATACAGTATACTGTATATTTATGTATAAACTGTGTATTTTCTTTACACTGTATATAAACTGTATATTTTCTGCATATTTTTTGTATTGGTGAATAAATCGTTCTCATCCAATTTTTTCCACGATGCTGGGAAACAGATCAGGAATCAGGAATGTGTGTGTGAGTTCATTTCCCACCCACCCCTGCGCCCTCTGAGTCTGGGCCGAAGGGGTCTGCACCACTCTCTGTTCATGACGCTTTGGACCTGCTCCACGCAGGAGTGCAAGGTAAAGTGCACAACAGAGTGTGGGTCCAGTGGAGAGAGTTTGACTTGAAGATGTCTGTGTAGTTTTGTTTTGGATAAACACTTATTTACATATGACACAAACACAACCATAATGTTTTCAGTGCAGCCTGTCTATGACCTTTGGTTGCCTTTAATACGGGACATTCAATGTAACTTAGTTTATATATGGGTCAGATGAATTGCTTAACATATTTCATATAATATCTACTATATTCCACTATAATATTATAATAGTATAAGCGTAAAAAGTATACATGTTTTTTTACATCGAGAATCTCTGACACAATCTGTTATCACAATGATTAGTGAACATAGACTTAGACCTGAAGGTCCTGAGTGTTCTGTCTGGTGGTGGGAAGACTTTATTGCAATTTAATAATATAAATAATAAAAATCGACATTTTTGAATACTGGGCAAAAACATTTTTGAACACTGGGTCTGTTCCAAGGTGATGGTCATTGCTTTATTGATGGACAGTCAAACGTGATGTTGTGATGAATGTAAAATCACGACACAATAGAACAGAACAACTGCTGGTGTAGCCTCAACAGTGGTTGGACAGAATTGAGCCTACAATGGAAATGTGTGGTTTCGTTATGGGGGTGGAGATGTGTTTCCTGCTTAATGTGTACAAGCTATTTTCAGACCAGCGAAACAAATATTTCATTTTCAATTTTAAAATCGTATCAGATTATACTACATACTAGTACTAGTGGGTGTGTTAGAATGGGGGCAGCATGGAGAGAGACCCCAGAGACCCTCATGCTGTTCTGGACTGCAGCAGTCTCCAGACCAGAACAGCCTTTGGCTTGATCCTCTCAAAGCTAATTACAAGACGATTACTGGGATCACCATTCTGAAAATGACAGAGGAGCCTGGCTGTCACGAAGCGAAGGTGACGAGTGCAAGTGCAGAGAAACCCATGGTCAACGAAGTGGCAACAAAACGCACACAGTGTATTTTAATAAGCTTACTCACAGCAATGTAGTAAAATAAACAGGTAATCCAAAAACGGAGCGTAGCAACGTGTATGGGGAAACAATCACCGACAACTCCTAATCACCCATTCTCCGGATTTATAGGCTGGGAGAGCGTGGTGGGTTAGTACACCGGCGAACTAGAACGGAGGGGCGGGGGAGCTCCCGTTGTTACACTGGCACAGAGGGGAGCTGGAGAACTAGCAGCTCCATTCCTCGTTTCTGCTCTTGCTCACTCTGTATTTCTCTCTCTGGATGTGTAGTGTTCCGTTATTGCTTTGGGAATAACACAGTACATGTGTGTTGCTGATATCTTAATGGGGGTAATTTATATACCCTCACTTAAGGTGTTGACTAAAGTTTTTTTTTTAGACGTTAGACACCTGTTCTAAACTTCACAGCATAAGACGCTGCAGACACGTCTTTCAAATGTCTTTCAAAGCTTGGGAGGTTTTTGATATAAATACCAAGCGGTAAAAGGATCCAATATCAACATCTAACAGACAGACCGGAACAAATTCAATCAATCTATTCGAGAAATCCTCATTCAAGACTTCAGACTTTTAGACTTAGACTATGTTGGGATAAAGTTATGTTTTAAGGCTAGACACGGTAATGCCCCTCTCATTGTGACAACTGTGGGTTAAATAGAACTGAGAAATGTGATCAACCGTTATTGTTAATGTTGTGGTTGGGAGACCAACTTCTATTTTAATAGAGTGATGGTGATAGTTAAAACAAATTGTGTTTCTCTATGATTTTTTTCTAACATAGAGTTATAGGTGGTCCTTTAGCAATGTTTATGACCGAAGGGATAATTCTTATCAGGTTTTAATGTGTAATTATCGCACAATATTATGGATGTAGAACACCCTTCATGTTTCACATAGGGGATATAATTAATCAAAATACTAACAAATAATAATAAAACAAAAGAAGTATCCACAAAAACATGTAATTTTCATTCATGTGTCACAATCAGCGCGCACCGGTCCATGCTCGCTCCGTGCCTCCTTTCCCCAGTGCGCACCTGTAGGTTAATTAGCTCTACAGGTGGGCCTACTTTGTGTTAATTATGTGGACTATTTAAGTTTGACCGACAGCACCTTGTGCTGTTGGTCATTGTTTTGGGCTTATGCCCTGTACGTGTGTGTTTTTTCATTAAACCTACGCATCGAGCGTTGCCCCTGCTTTTTCCGCCTGTGTGTTTTCCTCTGGCTCGCGCATACTCTCGCTCATCGCACACCAGTTGTTACAGAATGACCAACCGAAAACCGAGTAGCAGCCCGCAGGACACTCCCGCAGCGTCGATTCCCACCGGCCCGACGTCTCCCGAAGGTATGGGGAATATCGGCTCGGGAGTCATATGTTTCCCCTCGCCTGGGCGGCTTCGGCGGGAATCGGGAGAGACGTTGCACCGGCTTTCGGTGGAGCTCGATGCGTGGCAGGCGACCGCGGGCGGCAAGACCGGCGAGAAGGTGGGGGCTCCGGTTTTCCACCTGCTGCAGCTCTCCCTCCCTGGAGACATGGACAGCGACGAGGACGACTGGGCTGCATGGTCACTCGCTGTTGGCGTACCCGTGGGTCCCAACTCATGGCGGAAGGAGCACGAACGAGCCGCGGAGAGCTGGTTGCTGGAGGGCGCTTCGCTGACCGAGCGGGTACCAACACGGGAGGTCATGGGTCGGGCCCCCGCGTGTTTCGATGGTTCTCCTGGGACTTTGGAGGGTTCTTTATTGGAGATGGAGCGCTGGTTGGACGGCGCCCAAACTGCAGAGGCCGAGCGGGGAGCGCAGCTGGGTTTTTTTTTATCTGGTCGCGCTTTTCAATGGGCACGAGTGCTCCGAGGGAGCCAGCTGAACTCTCCCCAGTCATACCGGGAGTGGCTCACCCGGCTGCGGGCGGAGTTCGGCTGCGCTGTCTCCAGAGCTGCCGTTGGCTTGTCCACACCACTGGAACGGTCGCCTGACCCAGCCGCTGTGGGGCTGCCGCCGCGTTCCTGCCCAGGAGCTGCCGCTCGCACACTCACGCCGCTGGAGTCGTCGCCTGACCCAGCCGCCATAGAGCCGCCGCCACAGTCCTGCCCAGGAGCCACTGACTGCTCACACGCACCGCTGGAGTCGTCGCCTGACCCAGCCGCTGTAGAGCCGCCGCAGTCCTGCCCAGGAGCTGCCGCCTGCTCACTCACGCCGCTGGAGTCGTCACCTGACCCGGCCGCTGTGGAGCCACCGTCTGGATCAACCCCCGAGGAGCTCTCTCTACCACTCTTTCGCCCAGAGGGAGGGAGGCGCCGTCTGAGTCTGGGGGCTGGAGAGCAGCCGCCGCAATCCGGCCTCAGAGTTGCCAGGAGCTCACTCACGCCGCTGGAGCCGAAGCCCGGTCCAGCCGCCGAGAAGCTCACCGCACCGCAGCCGTCCCCGGAACTGCCGTCAGCTTGCTCTCGCCGCGAGGGCCAACGCAAGGTCTCGCCGCTGGAGAGCAGCCGCCGCACTCCGGCCTCGGAGCTGCCAGGAGCTCACTCACGCCGCTGGAGCCAAAGCCCGGTCCAGCCGCCAAGGAGCTCACTGCACCGCAGCCCGTCCCCGGAACTGCCGTCAGCGTGCTCTCGCCGCGAGGACCAACGCAAGGTCTCGCTGCTGGAGAGCATCCGCCGCATTCCGGCCTCGGAGCTACCATTAGCTCGCTCATGCCGCTGGAGACGAAGCCCGTTCCAGTCGCCGAGGAGCTCATTGCGTCGCAGTCCTGCCCAGGAGCTGCCAATAGCTCGCTCGTGCCCTGGAGCCGAAACCAGGTTCAGTCGCAGAGGAGTTAATCCTGTTGCAGTCCTGCCCAGGAGCTGTCGCTAGCTTGCTCTCGCCGCGAGGCCCAAGGCCAGGTCTCGTTGCTGGAGAGCCATCGTCAAACTCCGGCCCCGGAATCACCGCCGGCCGGCACTCGCCGCTAGGGCCGCCGCATTGTCTAGCCGCTGGAGAGCCGCCGCCACACTCTGGCCTCGGAGCAGTCACCAGCTCGCTCCCGCCGCTGAAGCCCTTGCCGGGACCAGCCGCTGAGGAGTTCCCACCATCGCAGCCAGCCTCCGGAGCTGTCGCTGGCTTTCCCTCGCCAGCTGCTGCACAACCGATACCATCGGCCCAGCCACCAGAGGTTCCCCGCCTGTGCTGTTTGTCCCTGGTCCAGCTACCGGAGGATCTCAGCCGCTGCCATTCATCCCTAGTCCGGCCACCGGAAGATCTTAGCCGCTGCCATTCATCCCTGGTCCGGCCACCGGAGGATCTTAGCCGCTGCCATTCATCCCTGGTCCGGCCACCGGAGGATCTTAGCCGCTGCCGCTCATCCCTGGCCCGGCCACCGGAGGATCTTAGCCGCTGCCGCTCATCCCTGGCCCGGCCACCGGAGGATCCCAGCCGCTGTCGCCCATTCCCGGTTCGACCACCAGAGGTGCCCATCTGCTGTGGTCACCGGTCGTCCCTGGTCCGACCACCGGAGGGCTCCTACCTCAGCTGCTCATCCTTGGTCCGGCCACCGGAGGGACCGCACCATCCGCAGGAGAGCCATCACCGCACTAAAGGCGACGCCGGGAGTCGCGCCTTAGAGGGGGGGGTACTGTCACAATCAGCGCGCACCGGTCCATGCGCG
>JAOEHI010002664.1:0-11440 GCA_025447815.1 Percopsis transmontana
ACGTTCAGTCTACACAGCCAGATTGTGCTAGATATGAAGAACTGGACCACGGGCTCAACTGTTACATGCAAGGCTACACATAATATCACAAAGTCAATTAATATTTGTGCAAGTAAGTGTGGCATTTTTACAGCATACTGTACCATAACAACTGCTCCATCATAGCCGTTAAAGGACAAATCTGATGTCATTTTATATTTTCCATTTAGCCTAAGACCAAACAATGCGTTTCTTCTACTTAAAAGTATTGTTGTTTTAGCCAACATCAGATACAGTATAGCTCATATCTTGGAGGCTGTACAACTCCACTATGCCTATGAGAACTAATAAACAATTCAGAGACCCGTGCTGTTGCTTTACTCAGCATAATCCATCATTACAATAAACTCTTCATAAGCTTGTTTCAGGAAAAACTACACCCATGACCGAAGCAACAGTATGATTCTGTGACTTGTTTTATTACTTGATCTTATCATTGGTCATGTTGACAATCAAAATATAACATCACACTGCCTTATCACTTAAATCACAACTTTTTAACCTATGCCAGTGCGAGAGGAACATTGTGAGACCCAGTCCTGATCTCACAAGCTCAGTCTGGAATCCCCTTAATACAAAATCCCCGCCAGAAGAAATGCCAGTATAGCAACGTCCACTTGAGCAGTTGATGTCAACAGCAAGAAGTCATCCTTACATTTACAATTACAGCATTTAGCAGATTTTTTATTCAAAGCGACTTACAATTAGTACATTTGTCAACAATTACACAACCATCCTCACATGGTTCTTGTGCTGATTTCTTGAACGTGGTCCAGTCATCTGCTAGCTGTTGGAAAGTCATCGTCACATACTGTATTTGACATATATGATTGGTTAAAGATGGTCGGATAGCTTGCTAGTGACCTTATTTTACAGCTGCTGGCACCACTTATAACACTAATGCATTGAAATGGAGCTATCCCACACTGACTTGCAAAGCTATGGAGTTTGCAAAATCAAGGTGTTCACCAGGCTAGCCTGAAGAACAAATGTATTTTGACCTTTTATTAACCAAGACATTACTTATTAATAAAAGGTATTACACTGTAAATGTACAGGAAAACAGTCAGTTAACTGAAATGAAAATGTATTTTAACATATAGCTGCATATATATTTTTTTTTTTCTTTGACAGTTTATCCAAAACCCTCTCCTTCCATTCACCTGGAGATCCCTAGTTTAAAGACAGTCATGATGGCAGTATCAGAGGTGACGACCACATGTGTTGTCCACAATGTATTTGAGGCAAACATCACCTGGCATCTGAATGGGAAACCCTTAAAGAATACTGAGAATGTGAGTCAAAGTGACAGCATAGCTGATATTATCAGCAACCTGACAGTTCCCATACATCAGTGGAAAGGACTCAATGACATTACATGTAGAGCTGAACATCGTTGCTTCACCACCATTGAAAAGACCGCAGCTATTTCAGGTAAGAGGATTAAACAAAGACACAGTTGTCTCATGGAATTTAACTAAATTGTTCCCAGTACCAATTTAACATTTCTGTGTTATACAGGCCCTGCATTGAACGCTCCGTCAGTGCTAATCAGAAGATATCTCCCAGACTTGTTGAGAAGAGAGAGTGCTCTGCTGGAGTGTTACATCTCAAAACTCACCTCCAGTGACTTCTATGTCACCTTTCAGGGTGACGGGCATGATATCTCTGAGAAGCAGTTTGTTCAACTTCCTAAATCCACAGATATCAACACAGTCAGTAAACAATTCTCTGTCCCCACAAATGACCAGATAAAATATAAAAATTTCACGTGCAGTGTGAGCCAAGGATCCAAGAAATGGTCTTCAGTTTCAATGGGAAAGATTTTTGGTTGGTGAAAAAAGGACAATTTCTGGAACATTCTTCTGAAACATTTAGAGTCTTATTTCATTGTTAATTGTTATTTCATTTGTCTATATGATATTCTTTCTCTTTCTTTTTTGCACTATTGGACTTTAGATGAGCCATCGGTGGAGCTCCTTCTAGCACCAAGAGGAGACTCGGGTGAACAAAAACTGTTTTGCTTAGGAAAGGGCTTCAACCCTCAGATCAAATGGTTTTCTGGTTCTGAACCCCGACCTGCCTTAACCAATGACATCAGGATGATTGAAGATGGGCAGGTGATAGTAACCAGTTATCTCAGCATTGCCCTAGACGAGTGGAAGAAGAGGCAGGAGTTTATTTGTAAAGTCTCTGACGTTTTTACCCAAAAAGATGACAGAAAGAACATCAGTATATGCTCAGGTAAAATATTAATACAGAAGTGACAACGTCTTACCTTAGTGAGCAACCACAGATAGGTGTTGCAACAACACAAGCGCTCCCATTCGCCATTCATTTACCTGAATTAAACTCACTCATTGACTCATTTACACTAGATCTTACACTCTTTAAAACTTCTGGATTTGATCAGATCCATGCACATCATGTTTGATTTCACAACCTTTTGGTGACTACTCAGCTAGGTAATAGTCACTGACGAGGAAACAATAACACCATTTACACCATTCTCTTGCTTTACAGTAACTCCTGCATCAACTCGGGCAGTTGGAGTTTATATTCAAGGTCCAAGTCTCCAGGATCTGCAGAAAGACAGTGAAGTGTCTATCACCTGTCTCCTGGTAGGTCTAAATCTGGAAGATTTCTCAGTCACGTGGAAAGTAAATGGGATCAGTTCCAAGAATGCATACACAGAACCACCAGTGAGTCACAGCAATGGGACAGAGACTATCCAGAGCTTTCTGAATATATCAGCAAAGGCCTGGCATGACTATACACAAGTGTCCTGCGAAGGAATGCACCAGTGTGCCAGCCGTGGCTATGAGGCGCATTTAAGCAAATGCAGAGGTAGGCTTACACAATGTTTATTGCTTTAGCCCAAAGCAGCTTGTAAATTACAGACAGAAGATAAAAGTCCGAAATCAGTACATTTATCCTTAATGACAAATTTTGTTTGGAACTGATAATAACAATACAATCCATTTTATATTGTTCTCTCTTTTGTTGTGTTTCCCAAAGAGCCAAAGCCACCATCTATGAAGATAATACAGCCAACTGACTCCGAACTGTTAGAGTCAAATGTCACCACCCTTGTGTGCTTGGTCTCTGGTTTTTACCCATCTGATATCTTAGTGCACTGGGAGCACGATGGTCATAGACTTCCATCATCTTGCTACATAAACAACCCTGCCTGGAAAAACACAGGGAGTATCACTTATTCAATGACCAGTGGCTTAAGCCTGTCTCAATCATCAAGGGATCAGGCATCTTCCTTTTCTTGTCTAGTCAAACATGAATCATCGGAGGAGCTACTTAAAACCACTTTAGAAGACATATTTGGTGAGCAGCAATATCAATATTTGGTATAGGGAAGTGTCGTAGTATCTGTAACCTGCTTGGCGTCTATAACACTGCTATCTAACAACCACATTATCAAGTTTATTGTTTTCTTGAGAGTTTGACAAATGGGAAAATAGTTTATTAGGGTTTGGACTTGGATGCCTTATAGATGGTACACCATTAATCAGAATAAACTCTTTACCACTTTTCCCTATAGCCTCAGTGACACCCTCCAAACCTTCAGCTAGTCTACTTCAAGGTTCTTCTGGTGAGCTTGTGTGCCTGGTGTACGGTTTCAGTCCAGCACACATCAACATCACTTGGCTTCGTGAGGAAACCACAGAGCTGCAGCATTACAACACTAGTGAACCCCATAGAGGTCCAGATGGGAAGTTCAGCATCCACAGCCGACTTCGCCTGTCGACTGTCGACTGGCTGCCTGGGGCGGTCTACACTTGCAGGGTGACACACTCGACCACTACACTAGACATGAACATAGCCAAAGCAGGTACTGGTTACTGAACATGTTGTCAATTAAGATGTACAAATTGATATACTAGCTTATCCCACAACTAAAATATTACAGTATAAGTATTACATAAACTAAAAATACTGGGTATAAACATTAGTATGTTTTGTGCTGTGGTAGCTATTTTAATCCCACCATTGTCACAAAAAACATTCACACATTTATTTTGAATTGTATTTTTTCTGTAATTTCAAAAGAATGATTTGTTTAGCATTTTAGCACTTGTTTCTGCTCTAAAAATAATATTTTCAATGCTACCAACATTTAAATGAAAAATCTTTCTTTCTTTTTTAATCAGAAACTCTAGAGCAAGGTGTGTATTTTGACCACAACAGTCATGATGCTATCATCCAAGACTTGGGGGAGGATAACTGGTATATGGCCTTTACATTTATTCTCCTTTTCCTGTTGTCTCTCTTCTATGGAGTCGTGGTCACCCTTATAAAGGTGAGAATAAGTATAAAACATTTAAATGGTTTTACAACCTAGTAATTGGTTTGGTTTTTATGACTGTAGCAAGTATGCATGAAATATTGTTTACTTATTGATATTTAATGTTACATTTTGTAGTTCCATGTTGAAAATGGGGTTACTAATTTAAATTGATGACTCAAACAAAACAAAAATGTGATTTTTCCCTTTATGATTTTTTCTTTCAGACTAAATGATTTAAGAATGAAAAATGAATGGATTCTTTTGTATGGCAAGATCAACCTACGTAAGAGTTGTGCTCGGGTTATATTCATTTTTTTAATCAAATAATGCAAAGATTTTGTAGGCGCAGTTTTTGGTGAATAATGCAAATTCTGGCAATTTATGGTTTCTGTATTAGTGGCTTTGGCTTTTATACACAGCATGCAGCAATATAAGTAAAATGTTTGATTGTATAAGTATAATGTATAATAGGTTGATATTATTTTATCTGATAAAATTGCAAAATAAAAATATATATACCCACATTAGTATGCTTATTTGATTTTGTGTGCATTTTATTCTACGGATGCTACCATTGTCCAGAAGAGGGAGACATTGCTTATAGCATTTATTCGGAATGACACAACTATACCATGAAAAAATATTCCAATGTGCTAGTAGTGAAATGGTAGCTTTCTTTGCTGTAATGACTTATTAACACTGAGTGGCGCTACAGATACACTGTAGCCATATCTTAAAACAAGCTTTTCTGTCATATTAAATGGTTGTTGAAGTATCCAAAAAATAACCTTGTACACACAAATTATATTACATTTTCTATGTATTTATTTTTTATATTCATTTACATATATTTGAGGTGATTAAAGCCTCATCTCTTTAGTTATGTAGATAGTAAAGGCACCTTTATCACCTTTACCCAACAAGAAATGCTCATTATCATGTTAAATATAAAGACAAGACGATCATAAAATACACTCATGTCTGTATTTTTTTAGCAATGTTTCTTTGCTTTAAGGCTGTGACCAGTTTAGCAAAGGCGTTCTCATGGGTACAATGTGGTCGTCACAACAAGATACTGAACTTCAGTTTTAACATCCAGGCTCTAGGGTGGTTCTACAGTCTGAGAATCAACAGCATCGCTATCTGTCCTCTGGTTGTGGGACTGATTCTGGTGAATGGGGCTGGATCCTACCAGATCATTCTGTCTGGGGCAGCTGAAAGAGCCGTGGTGGCCCTGCTGGTTGTGTGCCATGCTTACAGACGTGTAGACCCCTGGGGAGGTCAGAGGGCTGAAGGTGGTGTGGACTTGTGGCTGACCAACGGGGGTGAGAGAGGAGTGGATGGGTGTTGGGGAAGTGGGCTGACAACGGGTGAGATCAGCTGTGACTTGCACACTCAGAGAGGGATGCGATTGGCTGAGACTTCCCGGGGAACCCAAAGGGTGGGTATCAGGAACAGAGGCACTGTATCCCACCTGAGGGCCCTGACACGGCCCTGGGAAGGCCTGGAAGCCAGAGCCGAGGTCTAGGAGGCCTTGCCCCCCATGGCGGCCATGTGAGTGTGTTGTGTAGGGGGAGTTGGGTGTTGTTCTGGAGGCCTGGAGGGGCCCACGCTGACTCTGTAGTCTATGCCCAGTGGCTCTGTCTCTGTCAGACCAGCACTGGTGTAGCCAGGAAGGCATGGGACCCAAATGCTCCACCTCCGCCTTTTGTCCAAGGGTGGGACTTCTGTCTTGGGTAAGCCCACCGCTGTAAGCCCACATACTCCTGGCAGCGTGGCTTATTGACTCTTGGCAGAGGTGAGGCCCAGGAGCTATATTATAAGGCGTGTGGGCGGTTACATTTACACTGGGAACCATCCCTATGCCGTAGGGCCAGGTGGAGGCCGCAGAGGTGTGACGCAGCATAGCTGTATGTGTCTGTAAGAAGTGGATCATCTCATGAAGCTCCTTGGACAAGGTGGACACTCCCTGGTTCAAGTTATTCATCTAGAAAAGGAAAAAAGACTTTACTGCTCTCAGTTACTTCTCAGCTATATGCATCACAGAAAAACATGGATGGGAAAAATAAAAAAACTACTCTAGTCTAAATAGTCTAAATGTAGAGGAGCCTCTTTGCCCTCAAACTCTATGATTGACTTCTGCATATACTGTATATTCCTGTTGTGCCTGCATGACAAAGTGTTGAAAGTTTGTCAAGAGATGTTTTTAGATTCTGTCTTTGTCCTTATGGAGCAGTGAAAGTGGAGTAATGACTGGGAAGAAGGGACAAAAGTGTGTTGGAATGTTTTCATTCATCAAACTCGAATGAAACTTGTCCTAATAGAAACTAAAAACCAAACTAGATAGCTCATTGGCTATCTTTATAATGATGGTTTCTCAGAGAAGGTTAAGCAGCTAATGTATGTTTTGCTATGTGACGTCTTTGTCTATATAACTGAGTTGATAGAATGTAGGTAGATGCAGCCCATACCTCTTTGTTTAGCTTACAGATATTCTGCCTGACCTCCTCTGTCTCTAGAAGCAGGCTGGCGTTTACATGGAATGGGTCTGTAAGATAGAAGAAGAACATAGAAATAGGTAAATATGGATAAATGTATTGCATATGTAAATATGCAATACATTTGTGCATACCGTACATCATGTAGGCTTATGCACTGTTATACTGTATGCTCTTTGCCAATCTAGGCAAAGTCTAATTTAGTCTAATTTGACACCAGCCTGCGGAGACATTACCTTTTCCATTAGTCTTCATCTCGCACTGCTCTACATTAAAATGAAATGCATGACCATTGTCCTCAATTCCATCCACGACCCTGGCAGAGGCAAATGGGTCAAAGTTACTGTACGTTATTCTAAATGCAAACTCAAAAGGCAATTTAATTTTTCAATAAGCGCTAATTGAACAGGTCACCTGGGGCTCAGGTCTAGTGGGCTGACACAATGCAAGGCTGGAATGAGCAGCTTGGCCGGCCGATAGCTTGCGTTCGGTTCAGTAAGTAGCGTTGGCATGGGAGAGGGGGAGACCTCCTCAGTGGTCAGCGTCGGAGGGGAGTGGCTACGACCTCGACAGCCCTGAGCAGGCGAGCGACAGAGGCGAAGTGCATTGCTGTTGCAACGCTCCAACATGGGGCTGAGAGCCGTGTGGCGCACGGGGCTACCCATCCCATGCGTCAGGGGCAGACTTCTTTGATTAGATTGTCTCACATTGTCCTCATGTTCCACATTGTCGGCCCCAACAATAAATGGTAGTTTGTGGTCCGCACCAACACAATCCTGTGGAGAGGTCAGAAAAACATGTATCCATTAGGATTTATAGGATGAAATGGTTAGTGTGACTGGCAAAACAGGGTTGTGTACTGTTTAGTTTGTATATTGTACAGTATTATGTTTGCTGGGTAACATTCTTACAGTGTTACTTAACGTCCTCTTTTTTCAAAGGTTTCTTCCATCTTTTTCTGTGTATTTTTAGGGAGTTATTTCTTACATGATGAGAGAATAAGATTAAGGTGGTGTTGTTTATTTTCCTTGTGAAATGTGTGCCTATGCTGCTGACATTGTAATGTCATTTAAGGGCTATACTGTAGAAATAAACTTGACTTGACTTTATTTTTATGACATTATGACCTTAGTTGAATATCTCCACAGAGGAGTTGGATTATATTTGGATTATATTGGATTATAGTTATATATAAATTGATGTTGACAGAAATAGCTGATTGAGGAACATTTACTGTAGATGTTTGGCATCATTTACCTCAGTGGGCCACACATACCTGTGATAACCTAGGAGACCTTGGAAATCTCTTTCCTCCCTATAGTTAAAAATAACACATAATGTTTAAAAAACTTTAAAAAAAACAAACAGGAACACATATTTCTTTCTTTCTTTCTTTCTTTCTTTCTTTCTTTCCTTCGTGTTTTACCTCGGTCTCGCTGCCCTCCCTCAGGTTGTAGGTGAGGTTGTGATGGATGTCAGAACTGAAGAGGCTGCCATACTCTGGGTAGAGCGCGAGCACTTCCCTCAGGGCCCTGACACTGATGTACTGCAGGTCACAGTAAGTTAGAGCTTTCACATCTGCGTTAGTTTTGATCACTTGGTCGTGTCCTGGGAGGTCTGCCCCAATAAGGTCACCTTTGCCTATGCGGATTACGGATTAAAAGAAGTGGGTTAGAATGGCTGCGGTCGCTCGCAGCACATAGACTAGGTGTAGGACAGAATAGGTAAATCACAATACGTTACGATATGAGACGATACTATACGATGACCATACAAGGCCCATAGCACCATACGTGATTCTGCGGTCCACTATGCAAGTATCACAAGTCCATCATTTGTGATACATCACAATATTTTAAAAAACCTTCACTGTAAAAACTTGAAGTGGGCCCAGTCACTTCATTTGAAATCTGGCGGTCCATCACTTTGCTTTTATTATTGCTGTGACTATGCAGTACCTAAAGCCTCTCCTCAGTGGGTTGGATTCCCCTTCCTTAAAGCCACTACTCATCACTGTTGAATCACCTGGTGTCCTTCTTTTCTAAGCACATTTCTGCTTACCCAGGGTGCATCCCCTCCGAAAAACGTCTGAGGTTTTTGGTGATTTGCGATACAGAGCCTTCATTTGCTTTCATCGCTCAGCACTAAAATTGCTTTGGTAACAACATTTAGTTGTGTTTTCCTAACCAATTTAATTTAGTTTGAACAAAAGGTGTCACTACTTTGCAAAAAATATTAAAAGGCTTTAAACCCCTTCTTTTATGTGCCAGTTTATGTGCCTCAATCACAACTTGTAAAGTAATCAAACGTTTTCATTATTTGAATTTATCACGTTTCACTGTGTATATTTAAAAAAAACTGTTTACGATATATATATGTAGCCTATGGTGTGTCCTTGAGGAGATGTATGTTTATTAATCTCAGTTATATAAACCAGCCATAAACCAGCTATAACTGGTTACTGACGATCACAGGAGCGACTGACTGACCCAGGATGGCTAGAACCATGCCGTCATTGAGCACCTCCAGGGAACCAGAGCAGACAAAGTAGTTGGCTTGCAAGGCATCTCCCTGGCGGATGAGGAACTCCCCCGGCGCGCAGAACGAGGTCTTGATGTGCAGGGAGAGCGAGCGCATGCACCCTCTGCTGGCTCGCTCAAACACGGGCAGCTGCAGGATGTCCTTGTTGAGGTGCATGGCGATGTCCGCCCGCAGCTCATCGGGGAAGTCGTGCAGCAGCTGGAAACGGAGGCAGGGACAAATGTCAGCACCTCCGCATTGGCCTGTGTATAAAATGCACAGTGAGGAACAGATGGGGAGCGGAGGGCTTGATCAGTGAAGAACAGATGGGGAGCGGATTGTTTGATCAGTAGTCCGTGGAAAATGATCAATGAAAAGGCATGGAAATCGTATGACAATACAGTTTGTCACACTTTGAAATGACCATCTATTGCTATTGGAGTGTGTCGTTGAGCCATGTTTTCTGTTGTAACAACCCAGCCTGTCTTTGACTAGACTTTGTGTTGTTAGAGCAAACAGTGTGTTGGAAGAGATGGGGTAGGGAGTGGCTTTCTGCCCACTAGTGGTCAGAAAACGAATTAATGCAGATGTATTGCTGCCTCATATGTTCAAAAAAGCTTGTCACAAACCACTGGAGTTCTGTTTCATAAAAATGGCTTTTCTGGTTTTTTAATTGCTACTGGATTTCATTGGGGCTTTCAACGTGGTTACACGATCACATGATGTGCTAGGCTGCACAGTGAAAACAGGCAAGAGGTGTTAAAGCCAGCATGTTCTCACATAGCAATGGCTGGTCGTTAATTTGTTGTTATAAACACTGAATACATTATCAACAGATGGGGATGATGCAGGTGTTATTAAGTACCATCTTTTTTTCATTTTTAACTATCTTATAACAAGGTGTTTTTTAAGCTCAAGTTAATAAAATATTTAAGACTATTTAAGAGGATTTTAGGTGAGCTAAATTTAAATGCATTCATAAATGATAAAAAACAAAATATCAAATTCAAGGCCGAATCTGTTGTTCCTGCATGACGCCGTTCCACCCCAATGATAAATAATTATATATACGGTACCTTAAACACAGCAAACGTATAATTTAACATGTATGTCTACTTTCACCTTGAAATCACTCGCGTTTGGCTGTTGGTGACATGGAGAACTATGAGCGATGCATTTGACCAGACATTGGTGGCTATCTATTGGTGCAGAGACTGACTGTAACTTTGTACTAATACTCAACTTAAGCCTCAATTAAAATATTAAAAAAACGTTTTTAGTGAAGAATATCGCGTAATCTTGGTTTATTTTTCTACACACCTCGTTGGCGTTGATGCCATTGTTAACCGACCACGTGGCCTGGAAATACTCGAGCATCCTTTGCTTCAGCTGCTGAGGCAGCCGGTGCACACGGATGAAGTCCTTGAGGTCCTTCATTCGAGTGTGGTAGAGAGAGCGGCGCGAGTACATACGCTGGATAATGGCTGTTACATTACCAAAGACCACTGCATGCATCAGGGCTGAGAGGGAAAAGGGGAAAGAAAAATTAAATTCAGGAATAATGTAAAATTTAGTATAAATCTAGTTTCAACTTCAAAAATATGTATTAACCCCATTGTTTTGGCTAGGGTGTGTCGATAACATCTGAGCAGAATAGCGATCTCCAATCGCCATGAATTCGCAATCAGAGGAACTACTTTTAGCAAAACTGCACCATAGGGGAGCATGGCTGAACATGGCATCCTCAAATGGCACGCACAAGTGCACTGTGCATGTGTTTAGATTTTTAGCTCAACACTGCCCTCTTATGGTAAAGAAATACCATACAATTTTGGGGTCCTCTGAGCACAATAGACGTTTTTCACGGTGACCCAGAAGTGCTACCAATGAGGTGTACACTCTCTTCCTGTCCTGTTTAAGGATGCACCCGAATACTACAGGTGCTGGTGATATAATTAGAATATCATCAAAAAGTTTTAAAATTTATTTCAGAAATTCCATTCAAAAAGTGAAACTTGGATATTATATTCATTCATTACACACAGACTGATATATTTCAAGTGTTTATTTCATTTAATTG
>JAOEHI010002665.1:0-11440 GCA_025447815.1 Percopsis transmontana
TATATATATATATATATATATATACACTGTATAGGCTCTTAGTTCCTGTCAACTTTCATATTAATGTTCCCTCTTTTTGTGTGTGAGAAGATTACGGGTGTGTCCATCTTAAGAGCAGGAGAGACCATGGAACAGGCTCTGATGGCCGTCTGTAAAGATATTAGACTGGGAAAGATCCTGATCCAGACCAACCATGACACAGGAGAACCTGAGGTATGTGTGGTGTTTCCTCTACCTGGTGTGTTAAACTATGCCGATAGATTGACGGGACAAAATAGTTTTAAAAAAGTGAAAAAGCAGATGCACAAAAGCAAACATCTGGATGGAAATGTTGTGTAACTTTCTCAAGATTAAATATGAAACAACGACCCCCATTATGATTACATTCCCTACTCTAAGGTAGCAATTGTAAGTCTCTTTGGATAAAAGCGTCTGCCAAATGCTGTAAATGTAAAATGTAAATGTACTCTAATGCAACTCTACTACTACTCTAGTGAACACACTTTTTTTCTGCACTCTGCCTGCTTTTCTTTCCACTTCCATTTTTAGTTAACCCTATAAGGGTCTTATTAGTTAAATCAACACATGTTGATGTATTTAGCAAAACTGATGTTGTAGAAATTGTTACCTTCTTTAAGTCCGGCTACAGAAGATAGCTAGCAGTTAGCAATCAACCTAACAAGCTATTAGCTGCCAGTGCCATTGGTAGCAATCAATTTAGGAGGATACACCATGCCTCCTCACACCAGAGAATCTTTAAAATGCAGACTGCCCTAGACTGCTACAGAAGATTTCTCTCCTCGAAACCAGGATATTCGTAGAAAGAGACAAAGATGAACTTAAGGATACAATATATACAGTAGGATACAGCCATAATTAACACTATATATTTTGTATTAATCAAGTAGACCTACTTTATTAATAAAAACTTTTGTTTACACTGTCGCTCAGTGAAGTGTCAGCTCAATAATGCACGAGACCTTTTCCAAATCGTTTTGCGCGCCAGAGGCAACATCAGCTGAAATAGGAAAGTGTTGATTTATTGGTACAGAACTACTCTTACATAGCTGTGAGCCAAGCGCTGATCTAATGGCGATCGCCAATATAAAAAAAAATGCCTTTTTAAACAAAAGCTTGGAATAGTAGATAAGGTGACACCTATACTGGATTTAATGTATCTGTACCAGAGGAAAGGGCAGAAGAGGACATTTCATGGCATTTCATTGGTGATTCTACAATTGTGGAAATTCTAAGATCTTCAAAAAATGGTATTTCTGTTTCTACAGGTTATGGAATAGGCTAGTACCTTTTTTATTTATGTAAATTAGAGTTTATGTTTACTGCAGTTGTAAAGTGGAACAGTAAAGTGATGTTATTACAGTTTGATGTGGGCTTCATCAATGACATAGTCCCCCATGCAAACTCTTGAATTGTTTAACTATAAAGTGAAGTGTTTGTATCGGTTGTGGTAATAAACATGTTCCTTTTCAATTAGCCTAATTTCTTTAGGCCTATTTTGTGAACCCCCCTTCCCTCCATTCTTTCTCGTAACCCCCAAACACATTTCAGGCCCCGAAATATAAAATTACATATGTAAAGACATCTACAGCTTGTTCTGTATGCTGCTGCTAGAGTCCTTACAAAACATAGGAGCACATTACACTCTCACATTACGGCTCCCAGTGTGTCAGAGAATTGATTTAAAAAAAAACTGCTGCTCACTTATAAATCACTAAATGGTTTAGGGCCAAAATACATCACTGAAATGCTTTTACAATATGAACCCTCTAGACCCCTCAGGTCATCTGGGACCGGTCTGTTAACTTACCCAGAGTCAGGGCAAAACATGCAGAGGCGGCGTTTAGCTACTATGCAACCAATAGCTGGAACGGACTTCCAGCAATTGAAAAAGGCCTCATACAGAGGTCCTGTATGAAATGTGCTATATAAATAAAGTGCCTTGCCTATAGAGATACACAGCTTCAAACGTTTTCTCCTCCCCCCCCAGCTTCATTACCTGCGGCTGCCCAAAGAAATCAGCGAAGACTACGTCATTCTGATGGACAGCACCGTGTCCACCGGCGCCGCTGCTCTCATGGCAGTCAGAGTTCTGCTGGTAGGTTCTACACTCCTCCAGATCTAGACTTCTGAACCCCCTGGAGGGTGAGCATCCTTTCTGCTTTTAGAAAAGCAAAATGTCCTCCACCGTCTCTCTCTCTATAGGACCATGACGTACCAGAGGACAAGATCTTCCTGCTGTCACTGCTGATGGCTGAGATGGGGGTGCATTCCGTGGCCTACGCCTTCCCCAAGGTCCGCATCATCACCACGGCCGTGGACAAGGACGTCAACGACCAGTTTCACATCATCCCCGGCATCGGTAAGACACTCACCCTTTAAATGAAATACCACTGAAGTGAATTAAGGTAAACCTTCCCAAAGATCCAGATCTTTTTTTTTTTTATTGAATTGATATCAACAGATATGTCCAAGTTAAGTTTAGTTATATAGCTGTTAACTCGCATTACAATCTTGCGTTTTCCTCCAATATACTGTAGCTAGCCATAAGCTGATGCTCACTATGTGAGGCTATGTGGAGGCTAAATGTAGCCTGGAAGAATCTATGCCGACGAACACTCCAGTTGTCATAACATAGGGTGCAATATGGTCTGGGCCTTCATTTGTTTAAATATTTCCACATGGTACACTGTTCTAAAAAGGACTATTGTTTTAGTTCTAGCCACTTCTAACCTCTTCTCCTCTTCCTCTAAACTACATCTGTGCTCCTCCATTCCCCTTTCTCTCCTGATTTCTCCCCTTTTGCAATTTCCTTTCCGCTCCTCTCTTTGCCCTGCTCTCCTTTCTAGGTAATTTTGGCGACCGCTACTTTGGGACAGACGCTCCTTCAGACTGGTATGAAAGTGATGATGGGATGGACTATTAAAAGCAGAGAAATTTTGAGTGGGGTTAGGAAAGATGTTAAAGTGTGAACACTTGACCACCAGTTTTGCCTCACTTAAACAAACGACGTGAAAATCTTCCCACAGCTCATCTTCTACGTGGAAAATGTTTACTAATAAGTCAATGTGATTTCTCCTCCAATCAGATTGCACTCAAGACCAAATTCCAGGCAGATTTCAACTGTCATGTCCACTCATAACAATGGGAATTTCAATATAGCTTCCCAAGAAATAAATATGATGGGATTTACCATTCTATGTCTACAGTACCAAGTTAATGTTACATAGTGTACTATTGATTTATTTTCCATATGAAACTAAAATTGTGTTTACTTATTGGCTCCTTCCTTGATGCCAGGGGGAATTTATGATATTTTTGTTCTTATGAAGTTGATTAGATTTGACAAAAAAAGTTTCTTTAATTTAAAAAAATAACTATAAATAGGTCAGTGGCTGACTAATGGTGATTGAAGTTATAGTCAAAGATTTGAAGACTCATTCTGTAGTATTTTGGTTTATTTCTATATGATTAAGTTTGCACACCACCTTGATCCAACTGGCCAATATTTCACATAGCATATTATTTTGGTGATGCAGTTTCTTTACACCTTTAGACCAGCATTGGACAATATAAACTAATGTCACAGGTTTGCTTCTAATCACTTGCCCAACTATTACTCATAATTTGGGCAGAGGTCTATGAGAAAATGTAATATAAAAGCATCATTTAAGACTAAATATTCCTCAAGTGAAGCATAGGCACTGTTCTCAATACTGTATTTGATGTTTCATAACACTGTTTAATATAAAAGGGAAATTGAAGACAGTGCTTTAGGATATAATGGCCAATTGCCTATATAGATAGACAAAAATAGATTATGCTGTATCTCAGTGGTAGAGTTGGCATATTACAGCACCAAGGATTCTGCAGCTGTGCTTATTCCCTTATATCCATTCTGTGTAAAATTCTCAGGCAATCCTCACTAAAAGGGACAAGTCAAAATCTTAAAAGTAGAACTAGGTTGAAATTGGTGGAAATAGGTAAACATTTGTGTTCATGTTTGGTTACATTTTGTAGGCCGTAGCCATGTTTGTTTGCCATTTAATGTTTAAGTTAATGTTTTAAGTTATTTTAACATTATACATTTAACGTTTCAGTTGGTTACCACAGCAGTAATAGTGTCATAATGGCATTTTGTGAACCTCTACACTTGGCTATGACTTGACTTCTAACTTGGTATTTGGACTACAGGCTTACAAGACAAACATTCACCTGCATGGTGAATTGTATCCTATTTACACTGTGGTAACCCATTGTACGCGCTCATGGCTGCTCACAGCTGTTTTATTTGTACAAAGTATTTTATAGTTCTGTAGGAAACCAATGCTTTAAAATAGTGATTGGTAGTGATGGAATATGTCTAGAACACATTTCTCCAACACTGCTTACTGCAGATTTACCAACACAGCCATATATCCAGGTTCAATACTTGAATTTAGATTTTTGTTTACATGATGATCACTGCCTTCATTTTATTTAAATGTTTTCCTTTTAGAAAGTCAACTTCCTGTATTGCAACACCACTACAGCCTAAACCTATAACTAGCCTTAACCCACCTTGAGGCTGGAAAAACTGCAATAACAACTTTGACATTTGTTGTTTTTGCAGCCAGGTTGGTGCGTAGTCACCTTATTACATTGATATGGGGATAATGGGACATTGAACTAAAACCTTATGATTTTATGCTACGCCAATTGATTTGTCCTACTTGCTGAGAGATACAGTATAAAAAAAAAAGTGTATTGTGATATATTCATTACACTTGAGACCAGATTCTTCTTGTTAGCATCACTAGCATGAATTAGTTACCTGTTTAGAGACTATTTTTTGTTTGCACAAGAAACTCAGTGGTTACTTGATAACCCTCAAGTGCTGTTTTTCATAACACTTTGTTCCCTTTGTATTGAAATAAAAGTGCCATGGGTTTAAGATGCTTAAATAATGAATAGGCTAAATGCGCGGCTTAGGGTGTATTTCATTGCTTTACATGTGAGACTTTTCCTAAATCCTAATACATAAATAAAAAGAAGCATGTTACATGTTGAAAGAATAAACTATGGATTAATGACATTTTTATTTGAATTTACTTGCTTGGAAAGAAAATTTTAGAATGAATGTTGGTTAGTGTATAATCTGATTTGGCTATCATTTGGACATATTATTACATACTATTAGATATTTATTAATTTAAACAGCATTTTTAGTAATAGCCCAGACGATTACACTGATTTGAAAATTGCGAATCTTGTCACAGTGCCTTCAAGCCACAAGAGGGCCCTATCTGTGCATTGCGTTGTGAAACATGAACTGTCCTTGGTGCTGATCACACATGCATGAACACCCTGTTAAACCAAAAGGCTTTAAATAGGAGCGTTAAATAGTAAAATAATAAAAGCAATAAATACAAAGTTTTAAACTATAGTATTGGCCTGTCAAATTTAAAGGGCTAAATCAGGTAGAAGAGCAGTTTACTGTTTGAGACCCTGGTACCTCCAGGGGACTATTGCATGCTTTTTTTTGTGTTGTAAAGTTTTGGTGCTGAGAAAGAGCCTTTGGCTTGATGCTTACAAGAAGCAGGAAACGCACCAGAAGCAACTGCAAGAGATGGCGGGATGGAAGCCCCTCAAAGAACAGCTATCTTCAGTCCTGGCTCTTCAGAAGGAGTGTGAAGGTGAGAAGGCCCAGCTCATTGTCTGCCTGACTGAGGCTGAGGAGCAGCTGAGCCAACTAGCCCTGTGCAGCAGGGGGCACTCGCTGCACTAAAACTTCTTTTGTCAAAGACCCTTAATAGGCTACCATCTGTGTATATTTCCCACTCTTGAAAACTTTCCTTCTCATCTGAATTAACATTACCTCTGACGTTTTGCTCCAGTTTTGCCTCATGCAGTTTCTCCTGGCTTGCTAGCTGTGAAATGCATTTCTGAAGGCAGGCAGTTAGGACTTAATAAATCGGCATATTGCGTTCCCACCATAATCTTAGCCATCCAAACTTGTTGACATTTTGGATTAAGGCATTATTTTCAAAGCAACCTTAGTTTCTGACTGTAGTTGACAGTACATCAATCATGGTGAGTCTCTTTAGAAATGGTCTTGACTCAATATATCCAACAGTTACGTTACATGTTGTAGGAATGTAGCCTAGCTTTCTCCTTTATCCTCATTCAATGCAATGAAGTGAATTCATCTGTTAATGTCTCACACAAACACAGATAATCAACACTCATGCAGTCTCACTCTGAGACACGCACAAATAGATTTTTTTATTTAATTATTTAATTGTAATTGCAGGCCTTCTTGTTTGCAGGGGCAGGATCACTTTCTGTACATTGGTATTTCAAAAAGTCTGCGTACAGCCCTGGGTGACAGGGTTTGTCAGAACTCGGTGAGTGCACAATACATGAACCATCAACAGCCAGAATCAGTCCAACCTCAGCCGTTTCTCCCTCCATCTTATCCTCCAGCCATCGGGGTGGCAGCAGGATGGGTCAGCCTCAGGTTCACGGTACATGGTTGGTTCCTGATCTGTGTGTCCCAGCCCTGTCTGAAGCCGTCCAGCCTTTCCTGTTTGTTGCTAAAATGTAGATTAGCTTGAATTGAACAAAATTTAAATGGGGGCAACATGGCAAAGATTCTCATCTCCTCAGTGCAGTCCAAAATTATGAGCGAATAATTTCTGCATCTGGAAAGTCTTGTTTTTATACCTTCTGTACTGAATTAGTGTTTTGTTGAAATAAATTATGAAACAACCTCAGATCATTTACATTTATGAAAAATTATATCTAAACATTCTTGCAAGAATTATAGGTTCCCTTAAATCAAGACCATGTGTAACAAGTTGAATGCAGTTGAACCGGGCTAAGGATGTTTTAGCTCCACTCTGGCATTTAATGATGATTAAAGGTTTATGGGATGTATTAGCCTGGGACCTGTAACGAGTTCAATGTAACTTACACGTACATTAGACATTATTTTTTCTTCTTTTGTCTTGTATCTCATATGGTTCCTGGAATCACAGTCTGGAGGTAAGAAAGGGTTTGCTGTCTTTATCCCTTGTAGAATCTGGTGGAAGATAGCGGTGGGCTGCATTAGTCTCCTGGGAATCACCATTGCATTGAGATAGTCGTTATGTCAATGCAGAGGTTTAGGGGATTTTACACCACATGGACTTTCAATAAACTTTGGTCAGCTTTCCTGCTTTCCTGCTTGGTGGGTCTGGTAGGAATGGTGGCAAAATGGTATTGATCAAGCAAATGAAAAACTGACAAAAGCCTTTAAATGTTATAATATTTTGTGGTCCCCCATAGGTCTTTGGGTTAACAAAAGCACTTAAGTCCATCACAAACCCAATATAATTTGCTATTGATCTGTGGTTACAATCAGTTGCCTATCTTGATGCTGGCAAAAATAACCCTCACCTGACTATTATTGTCAGGACAGGGTAACCCAATATTTTGAGTGTGACATGTTTGCTGCTTCTTCTCAGGCTATATCCACACTAGCATGGATAAATTCGAAAACCTTCCACACTACCGTTTTCACAGCGTTTTCAAAAAGCTCCACATCCACACAGAAAGGCCAACCCACTGGAAAACCCCTAAATCTCTAAACTGCACATGCTCAGGTTACAAAACATATGACCTTACACAGTTCCTTCATGCTATTTCCACGTTTGTTGTTCACAAGACAGAAAAACGCCTCTGCTCCGCTTAAGTATTGTCATGTGATCTTGCATGTGACGTCAGCATTTTTGAAAAGCTCCGTTTTCAGATATAGCCTGTTTTTTGGTTTGTAAGGTAGCCAGGGCACATGCACACTCCATAAACCAGCTGGACACCATCTTAACTAGAAAGTTAAGATGGTTCATGAAATTGTTTCACTAAACCAAACACATTTGCAAGTAGAAGTATAGTAACTTTGTGTATGTTTTCTTAGATGAAGAGAGAAGTAGGTCTATACAGGTAAAAATGCAGGTGTTTTGACAGGGAAATACACCTCTGCCAAAGTACTATACATCTTGGTTGACAGGACTTTTGAGTTCAACATACAACTGGTTTAAAGACTGAAATACATGATTATTAACAGAACAGACACTATTTTAACATTACTTTATATTTATTTATTACTTCACTATACAGTACATTCTAGAGTGACCTCGTCGAGTGTTAACAACACAAACTATTCCCCTGCAGTGACACAAGGTGGACAGATAGCGAATTACCCTGGCCTACATGATGAAAAGCACTTCTTCATCTGGTCATTGTATTGCGATGGACGGGGATACACAGTAGCTCAGTGGAATGCATTCTTTGCATGTATGAGGTCCTAGGTTCAATCCCCAGTATCTTCGGATTACTGTTTCTGTGCTCATGTTTGCACTGCAGTCCAGAGGTCTTATTGCATAAGCAGATCTAGTGACTATACCTCCAAGACGTATACAAATTTATATTTTTATTTGAAACAAGGTATGTATGAATATGTATAAATTTAATTATATGCACTTTCACATGCAAAAGTTGAATGGAAGACTACAGATCTAATATGTCAAGAAACTTCAAGAGACAACAGTGGATACCAAATTAAATTGAAGATGTTTTTGGATAAATTTGGTTCCAGGGTCTCAAAGCATTGTCATTACAACCTTTATATCACTAATGCAATTGAACTTCTAGTCCAAACAAGGAGGCTCAACCTCCAAATAATACGTTGAATCAATCAAGTCGTTGGTGGCATGGGACCTCCTACAAAACCAGATGTATACATTAATGAAACAGACGGGGTGTGTTGCTATTATTATCTGAGATTATCTAATCGAGTAGGCTACTTCTGTAAACTTCTGTCTTCTCTGAACACGTTGCATGTTTGTCTCCTCCTACTGCTGCGACGTAATGACGTCACGGGCTTGACGTTCTATCTAAGCACTGGCATAGGAAATAAGAAGTTCCACACTGCTTTGGTGGCATATGGAGCAGTGTGGTCTCAATTTACGGTTCGATTTGAGCGCCGATTTCCTCAAATGATCAATTTTGTCTTCACTTTTTTGTTTACATTAGACTCATAAACGCTGTACCGGTCCCTTGTTTTGACGTAAAAACGTGTTCTCGAGCATTTAGAGGCGCATCTCTGGGTGCCTGATCTTGCTCCGGCGTGAGTTTCACGTGGGTAAGCATTGCGGAACTGAAGCTGGCCACGTTGGATTATCATACAATAGCAATAGCATTTAATAAGATAAAGTCGTAATATCATTTAGCAAACATGGCCACCCTGTATTTGGAAGATGGGACTGCGTTCAAAGGCCGCCTTTTTGGTGCCGATGTTTCAGTGTCGGGTGAAGTCGGTAAGTTATCCCTGCTGCGTGGAAAGAAAACGTGCCCCCCCAAAACAGATGCATGCTTGGTTGATCTAAATGATGTAATTTATGTATAGCATAAATTATAAGACATTACCACAATTTAGCGAGCTACGTTGGTATTGATTTCATTTGTAGGTTTTTATTGTGCGCACCAACTTCTGTCCCTTGAACTTTTCTCTTTTCTTGCCCCCACCCCCAGAAACACTCCAATGCATCCCTCGCCAACATACAACCCCTGCAAGACATTCCACAACACACAACTTCCACACCATCACAATACACAACTTCTGTATCTATGCTCTTTAGAGAAATATGCATGAAATCATGCCTCTGATAATTAATTTAAATTGTGTGGTAAAACGTCATAGTTAGTTCCCAATAAGCATTCCTTTCCCGGGTCCTGTACCAGCATGTGCGATGTAGTCTGTCGCAATAGAAACTTTACAATAAGTTACTTGTAATTAGAAAAACTGGATTGCCAATCATGCCTTGACACGGAGACAATTGCTACTTATTTTTAATAGGTGTGGCGTAGACAAAATGTAGTAATATATATTTAGTAGTGTAGTTGGCTCTATCATGGTAGCAGATATGACACCTGACCTAATTGGCAAAGTCAGCATCACATGGGCAGAATCATGTTTTTATCAACAGTCGATTTATAGAACACCATGACACCAGGAAATTAAGAGGACCACCAAGCACACCTAACCTGAATATGTGATAAACTACATGTTGTTAAAACATGACACTTGGCTTTGAAAACCATTGTTGGACCTGAAATGCAGTGACATAGATACTGTATGACATTTAATATGAATTGGATGGCTGGTGTATGGTAAAGTTGCCTGCAATTTTGAGCTCTCCTTGAGACTTTTTGTTGTATCCATTTTGGGTTAATTTGTTTACTAGTAAAGTGAGTTATGGAATTTATTAGTGAATGTCTTTTCCCCTTCCTTTTTCATTCATAAAGAGAAATGTATCAAGTAGAGCTCAAAGAATAGAGGCACAAAGTCAGTTCCGTTGCTGAAATGCTGCCGGTATAAGGAAATCTGAGCCAACGCGCATCAATATTTTTGATACCAAAACGTTTGTTTTATCACATCAAACCGCATTCTTAAAGTTTTATCGTATTGAACGTCAGTATGGGGTTCCTTCGTACTTACCTCTCATTGGCTATCAGGAGGTGCATAGTGCATATTTAAACTGATAACTCTCAAGGGCTTATTGAGACTTTTTCAACGTGTATGTGATTACAACATTGTGCTGATTGTGTGTGTGTGTCTGTGTGTGTCCAGTGTTTCAGACAGGCATGGTGGGGTACCCAGAGGCTCTTACAGATCCGTCCTATCGTTGCCAGATTCTGACCCTGACTTACCCCCTGGTGGGCAACTATGGGGTACCTCAGGATGAGAAGGGGGAGTTTGGACTCAGCAAGGTGGGTTGAAGGGGGTGATACTCAAGATTTGTATTATATTTTCGTAAATGTATAGCTGCTGCAAACTAGTTCCCACAGTTTTCTATACCCATAGCTTCGACTTAACAGCTGTATCTTTTTTCACAAAACCTCAGAACAAAAGGGCGTGTAGCATTTATTATCTTAAAGCAGAATTTAACCTTGTTAAACCCTCGACTCTGAAGATGCCTTGCCTCTATATTAAGTGTCCTCATGCTTATATTTGCCATAGATCTGCCCCTTGTTCACAGTAGGTGCTAGACCAGAAACTCTGTATTTATCTTCATAAAAACATAGGCAGGATAGTCTAGGTGTTGGACTCCCAGCCGGAAGGTCGTGGGTTTGAGCCCCAGCGTTGGCATGCTTGAGCAAGATGGCCAACCCCTATCTGCTCCATGTAACTGTAAGTCGCTTTGGTTAAAAGCGTCTGCTAAATTACATAATTGTAATATTCCTAATGTCTGCAAAGCTGAACACTGTTTCTACTGGTAGTATGTATTCTCAAGGTAGTTTATTGTAGAATTTTATTTAAGGTATATTAAAGGGCCAGTGTGTAGTTTTTAGTGACATCTAGTGGTGAGCGTTGCGAATTGCAAACAGCCAGTCACTCACG
>JAOEHI010002666.1:0-11439 GCA_025447815.1 Percopsis transmontana
ATGTTGTATATGAAAAGCCTTACTGCCACTAGGATACATACTGTAGGCCATGCTTACTGTGTGTGACTCCGAAAATATCGTCTTGGATTCTTAATCCTAGAAATAACCCCAATTTAAACCTGTGGTCTGCAAGCATCTCATTAAATACTGCATCTAATACATGTCACAGATGTCAACACACTAGAGCTTTACCTTGTTGTGCACAGTCTTCTCCGTGTTTAGCTCTTGGGTGAAGCAAACTGGGAGATCGGCCTGCCAGTCTTTATCTCCGCACGGGACTTCCAGTTCCCCCAACAGAGATCCCTGGCTCTGCATGTCCTGGGTGTACAACGCTAGCCGGAGGACACAACCCTGGAGATCCTCAACAGAGCCCACCCTAAAAACCAGCGTGGGGCCGCAGGGCTCAGGGATTAGACTGCAGCGGGCGGACGCCTGCACCGCAGAGGGGCACAGGGGAGCCAGGCTGCCAAACACAGACACGTCCTCCAGTGCGTGGGAGGTCCCGGTAAGACCGAGCACTGCCGCGGTCAACGTGCGCTGCCCTGGAGAGAAGGCTGTTGTGAAGTGGAGGCAGGGGCCCGGTGAGGCTGGCTGCCTGCAGGTGGCGCCAGAGCCGTAGTGCAGTGGAGCCAATGGGATGGGTTTATCAGGCGTAAAGGGAGCCCCAGAAGGGCCGGTGAGCCGGCTGCACTCGCAATAAGAACCGCTGGTCCCTGTCACGGTGCAGCGCCTCTCTAGAACCTTCCGTGTTTTGGACAGCAGTCCCAGTTTGGGTAGTGAAGGGAAGGAGGCGCGACTGGCGTCCAGGGGCTTAAAGAGTGGGGTTTTTATAGGTGGAGTACCGAGGCGGCGTGAGGTGAAGTAGGGGGTTTTCGGGGGCTCCTTCCTTTCAGAGGAGGCACGGGAATCGGAGGAGAATGAGCGGGGAGCAGATGGGTCGGGGCTGCTGAAGGTGGAGGGGTATTCCACGATGTCATCATCCTGCGCCTCGTAGTGCTGCCTCATCACGGGCGTAACGGCTGCTGGAGACGCCAGTGTCACGGGCTCAACGGGAGCCGGGGTTGATGTCACAGGCTCTTTGTCATGAAACGGGCTGGTCTTGCTCGCCCTCCAGCACAGGACACAGCCCAGGACCAAACTCAGGAGGAAAACTATCAGACCAACCAAAAGCAGAATCTGCAGATGAACTGTAGACATGAAAAGAAAGAAAGAAAGAAAGAAAAAAGAAAGGGAACTTATAGGCTGATTACATGGACATCCTATTTACACATAAATATGGTTTACCCACCCAGAATACTGCTACTGCCAGGCAGTGGGTTCAATCTTTTGGATCCATGACCCCCAAAAATACATTGTTCCTAGCTTGTGACCTGTGAATTACGGTTCATAGCTTGTACGCTCCCATGCATGCTTGCAAGCTATCAACAACTTATGGACAGATAATTGTAAATAATAACATGAAATAGCCTATATCCTTTCATTAAAGATAATATAAACTAAAATGTCCATACTAATACAATCAATACAAGTGTGATAATAATGAAATAGTATAAACGAAACATAATAGTATTAAAAAACAAATAGATAAATCAAAACAAATAAATGCGATGAATTCAAAATCATTGGGGTATGGACCCCCACTTTGAAACCCAATGCCTTAACAAACACGAGTAGCTATACCTCATGTTGCTGTACTGTAGGACTGTACCTTCTAGCTGTTTGGTGAACAGAACCTGTACCAGGAGCCAGAGGAAGAGCATGACCATTATGCCCTCTATCATGCCCTTACAGCAGAACAGCAGCACAGACTGCCACAGAGGCTGCCCCGGGTACTCGTCGTCATGGTAAGGCATGGTGCCGAGGGTCTGTCTGAGCCTATCCTGAGAAAACAGCCACATGGACACAGAACAGCTCATCAAGTATCCACATACCCTCACAGAAGTGGATGAGATGAATGCCCCCTTGTTTGTGGACATGACCCTGAGTTTCAATCCGGGCGATATTTCGATAGGATCCGTCTAAGCCTTTGTTTTGGAGTGCACAATAACAAATATAAATGCTTATCTAAAATGTTTTGTAAAGTACAACATCCCAAATTTTGTTTCTGTTTAGAAACACTAAAATAATAACAAACATGCATACCCCACACATAAAACAGATTATAGAAACTATAAACTGTCAATTAAATAACTTTTTTATGATATTGGGTGTTGGCTATCACCTTCCATAGCCGGCAGTTTTTGAGGTTCAAAGCTGGAAAACCATCTTATAGTCCACGGCGGATTCTCCTCGTCTTGTGTCGGGACACTGATGCTCTGGTTTGCTGTGAGACTTAGCCCGGAGTATTTGGCTGGGCGGGTCCGTAGGCGTAGATACCCATCTAATAATAACTCTTAACATGCCTGCAACTTCTCCCCTGTTCCACAAACCAATCCAGCGCCATCACTACAGGAGGACTGTAATGACTGTAAACTTTCCTTCCCATCCCCCACCTCCATCCCTGGCCCACAAGCTTTTACTTCCATTAGTATGTCCATTGTCATAGGTCTGCTACATTTACAGCATTTAGCAGCGGCTTTTATCCAAAGTGACTTACATTGTGTGTAAGTCACTTACACACAATGACATCACAAGTGACATCACATTTGTCAATAGCTGAATATGTCATTCACCACATTCTGTTAGAATAATGACATCAGCAGTCATCAGGGCTAACTTGGTTAAACAGTACATTTCACAACTGCAGTTCTGCTACAGATTGACACATCATGTCCAAAAAAAAGAACTGCCCCTTAATTTGTTGGTTCTGAATATGCACAATGTGATAGGTAATATATATACTTATACTAGATAATTATCCATCTGATTGTCAATAAATACATTATAATAAAGCTAGCTGCTCACCATTAACAGTAATACAGAGACGTGTTTTCCTTATCTCCACCAAGAAGCTTTTCCCCTCTGTTTGACTAGGATAACTGACAAAGTTCTAGTCCGATTCGGGTGAAAAGGTAAGCCATAGGCCAAGGACAACATGAACTGTCACAAAAAGGGCGTTCAGCAACAGACGTACATTACTGTTAGGTAAATTAACTGGGATTATAGAACACCAGGCCAGCCTTAGAAATATCTTTTAAGATCTTGATTGTTTGACAGACAAGAGAGATGACAGAGCAGGTAGCAAGGAGCGTTTCTACCCAAATTGGTTTCCTTTGATGATTGGTGGAGGATTGAGAAATACTTAAACAGTACATTTAATCTGTACAGTAAAAAAACACTACCCCCTTCTGGTCATATCTGTATCATGCATACAATAATTTACTTCCGTAAGAGTTGGCGCACCTTGAACATCGTTTCTTTGCTGCAATTCATTCTCCCTCCTCTGTCCTGTCTGCCAAAATTTGCATGCTCTGATCATTGGCTGACCGGAGTCTAACTTCTCCCTTGGTGTGGACAAGAGTATCCCCACCCCTGCCTCAATGTTAAAATACACTGCAATAGGTTCCTGCACCAGTTACCGGAACAACAACAAAAAGGTCTAACATTTCATCAAGTTCCATAAAGTTTATGCCTCCTCATAAAAGTAATACTATACAGCAATAAACAGCATTTAATCAAATTACTTACCATATACCAAAATACTTCAATTCTCCAATAAATACATTTTCAAGATGTTAGGATTCCACTACAAAGAATGAAAATAAAGAAATAAATTAAACATCACAGGCCTTATATATCACACATGGGATTTCTTTATTCCTCACGGCCACATCTGTATAGGAAATACATTAAGAAAAAGACAAGACCAGGATTCTAACATCAAGGATACTTTGAGTCTACAGCAACATTTGATAAAGTATTGTGTCCTCTTGATTGTCCAGATATACACATTATGCAAATGACCACATAAACAGTCTGTATTAAAGTATCACATTTGTCTCTATAAGAATGAGGTAGCATTGGTACAGTGTTCAGTTCAAAGCTTGAATTCATTTAAGACAGAGTTTCTGTTTGGGTACAGTATAAAACAACACAGCAAAGTTAAATTCAACAGTAATGGGTGAACAGTGATGAGTCCACTGAGGTGAAATTCCTGAGTTACTTCCCACCGGAAAGTCAAATGAGGTAATGGGTTACTGCCATTTCAATTGCTTCTAACCAATTACAGAAATTGCCCAATTTTGAATAAAGCAGCTAACATGTAATGAGTATTTCATTATTATGGGCAAAACCATGCGCATTAATAACGCATTGGCAAACGTCAAACATTAGAAACAATGAGAAAAACTAACTACTTTCTCTCAAATCCCATTGACACATTTTCTGTGCAATACTATTTTATCACAACATTCTGCATCCCAAATTGAATTAAACCAAATACTTATAAGGATTTAGCATGGCTACAGCAAATAGTGTCATTGGGAGATATTAAATAAAATCTGCTTTTTTGTTGTTATATTTAGCTACACTTTGGGAACTAAGTTAAGGATGGCTAGATATAGAGCAGCTATAGAATGGTCAGCCAGGCATGGAGGGCTGACTCTTACTTTGCATTGTTAAGCCCTCAAAGCTACATTTAAACCTTTTGCAGTTGCTTTCCGGAACCTACCTTCCAAAATAAAAAAAAGCTTTAAAGAAGGCACCAAGGTAAACTTATGCAAATCTACATTTCTAAACCCGTACGGTCACCTGAATATACCCCTTTTCAAATCAAATGATATTTAATAACAAAACAAAAAAAATTAAGAGTACATTTTAAACTGCTTAATGGGTTATATATGATTTTCCAAAATGATTGCATTGCTAATGTGCATGAGAGTGAACCCAAAAGGTTACAGCAACATATATATATTTATATATATATATATATATATATAGACAGTTCATATAGTCATATAGCCAGAGAAGGTAGGTGTGAATATCACTTCATTTCACTAAAGACAGATTTGACCACGAAGAGCAAACCTCAGTTGGTTCCCTTTGAGGAGTTAGAAGAGGAGGAGGAAGAAGGGCTGTGCGAGGAGGACAGGGCACTAAAACCACTTGTTCCTGCAGGAGTTATGGTCTGTGACATCACAGGCGTCGCAGGGGTCTTCTGAGCAAACAACATTCCTGCAACGAGGAGTTTTGACAAGTTAAACTTGATAATGGTGCAAATGGTTTTCTACTTCCAGCTGTATGAACTTGACAATGACCCGCACTGAAAGGAGTTTCTGGATGAGCTATTCCTCCTGCAATTATGCCGTATTCGCTTGTTCATACAGAACCATATCGCCGCCCCAGTGTGTCCTTTTACATAGCAATCAGACGTTCCGGAACCACTATCAAACCCTCTCTCACATGCGCTAGCAAACTCTCTCACAAGTGTGTGAGAGTGAGTTTGTATGTGAGAGAGGTTTGATAGCACGTGTGAGAGAGGTTTGATAGCGCGTGTGAGAGAGGTTTGATAGCGCGTGTGAGAGAGGTTTGATAAGGCACAGTTTTTGAATGTCCTAACAGACATCTGCTACAGATAGCATTGGCAAACTTTGATTACTTGTGGAAATAAGGTGAAGGGAAATGAAGATGTTTTCACATTTTTTCACAATGCCTTTACGTATTAAAGTAATTTAAGCCAATCAGGAATGGTGAAAATAACTGACAAGCCAATGAGAAACTGTGAACATCAAAATCTCTCTCACTCACTATGAAAGTCTCTCTCATGCACTATCAAATGTTTGATAGCGTGTGTGAGAGGTTTGATAGTGTGTAAGAGAGGTTTGATACTAGTGTGAGAGAATTAAGGCCTACACGGCCTCTCATAAATGACTACAGGTTTACATGAAGACAATGTACTTGTTATTGCCCCTGAAAAATGACATGACATTATCTAAACAACCGCAATAACCAGTCTAGGAAAATGGCTCACCTGAGTAAAGGATCCCGTTGACCTCCACGGATACACTGATACTCGCAGCACCATTAGTGGAAATACTCAGAGACAAGTCCTGTTTTCCCTCTGTGATGGATACAAGGACAACAACATTTGAAATAAGGACGGGCAACATAGACAATTGAGCTATCACGATAATCACAGGGAATGTTCATATATAAAGTTACATATAACTTACATGCACATTTGGTCATTTGAGTATATCGGACTAACTCCCTTTAATATTCTCATCATTCATTTAGACTACAAAATGGTGTATTGTGATACGAGGATATCACATGGGCAATACATATCTCAATGCAATCTCGGACATTTTTGGGCAAAGCTTTTTAGTGGCTATTGCAGTTCGATTTTTAGCCTATGCCACCAAGAAGCTTGGTGGGGTCTTTCACAGAGAAACACAGGCTCGCCCCTCCCTCTCTAAAACAGCGCTCCAAGTTACCGTTTAAAAATGTGTGGTGGCCGAGGCAACCGAAAACCCAATCAGATTTGGCTGCCCTCTGATTCCGTCACAATACCACTGAAATATCAAAATTACCACCCAGCCTCACCAGAATGTGGGCTATTGCACAGGAATGAATGGAACCAACCTTGGCTGTTGTTTAGCTTCAGGTTCATGGGGTTTAGGTGAGAGGCCATGGCGAGGAGGTTCTGCTGGAAGGCCTGCTGCATGAGTCGCTGCTGCTCTTCGGCAAGACGAGCCATCGACTTCTCTGGAGCCTCGGCCGAACCGCCCCCAGCGGCCTTCTCCAGCTTCTCCCGGAGATGCTCCAGTGTGGCAGCTTGGGCCAACTGCTGCTGCTGCCCCAGGGCCAGTGCCAGGGGCAGCCTGCCTGGTAGTATTGGGGTGGAGCTCTCATCTGACCCAAAGGAAAGAGAGATTTTATTAACCTTTTATTGTGTAATAATTAAAAAGTGGAACCCTGCCCGCCCCCATCATACTAAATAAAGTGAAATGACCTACCGAGACACTAACTTTTAGAGACCTTTCCCCAATTACTTAAATTCATTCAGACTGATTTCTGCTCTGTTTTGGCATCTGGCAGCCATTAGAAGAACTGCCACTTAAGGCACTTCCGCATGGTTTCAACACTCAGCCGGTTTGTAGACCCACCTAGCTGATTATAGGGTAGCCATACGGAAATATCATGTCCCAATAATAGTCGCACAACGGGGTTCCATCTTATTTCGTACTTTTCTCTTCAAATCAACCTTTGGCTAGGATGCGATTACAATTGCGTTCAATTTCAATCTTAAACGTGCTCACACTAACAAGCATACATACGTGCGTTTCTCTTGAAAGACGGACTGGGGGATGAATTCAGACCGTTGTGGCCAGTGGGGGTGGCATGCATCTTGGGCGAGAGGAGTGAGTGGGGGGTGGTGGTGGGTGAGGGAGAGAAGCGGTAGAGCCCGTTGGTGTAGCTGGGACGTCTTCCTTCCCGGCGGTTACTGTCTATGGCCGCTTGCAGCTCACCCGGAGAGCTCAGCCTCTTCTTCTCACACTCGAAAGGGTACAGGTATTTCATATACCTAAACCATAGAAAGGTTATATTAAAATATTAGCTAGTAATAGTACAATAAAACAGTAGATATTAAGAATGCCAGTTAAAATATAGATACAAAACAAAAACAAT
This sequence comes from Percopsis transmontana, assembly GCA_025447815.1. Taxonomy (NCBI): domain Eukaryota; kingdom Metazoa; phylum Chordata; class Actinopteri; order Percopsiformes; family Percopsidae; genus Percopsis; species Percopsis transmontana. The sequence continues at coordinate 7,570 of JAOEHI010002666.1, forward strand.
GGCTTGCATGATACCACTGATTCTGACTTTTTTTTTCCTAGCAAATAATAGTTTTATTGGAATAAATTGAATCCTTGGTTTTGACACAGTGCTTTAGAGTTCTGCCATTGTAAAACATGGGCTACTGCACAATATAACTGACTTCCAAGATTTGCTGTCTAAATACAGCAGGCCTCAAGTACTCCTTTTCTCGAACCTATAGTGGCAGCAGTGAGGAGAATCTTGATGGCCGTTCCTGTCGTGACATGTCACCCTTAATGCAGACACCTACTGAGTACGCAGAGTGAAGGCTGCACTGGTGATGGAGGTGGGAAGGTTCAGCCCCTTGGTGATCTCCCTCCAGATCTTCTTGTTGATCACCTCCACAAGGCCTCCCTTCTCCGTCACCAGCTTGTAGAGCCTGTACAAGTCAAGAACCTGTTTGGCCATTATAGGGATGCGGTTCACTGGTGTGCCTGGATGGTGGAGGGGGGGTGGGGGACAACACAACAACAACAAAAAAACAAAAACAACACAACACAGAAAGTGCATTGCATTTAAATAAATCGACTGTGTTGACTTGCTTTACCAAACCTTTAAGCATACAGGATTGTAGGAAAAAGGCCTAACAATAAAAGCTGACAAACCAACACTTTCCTAAAAGCTTCTATGGGTCAAGTAACTTGTAGAAGGGCTGCAAAATGGTCCTACACTGCTATGTCTACACCTATCGACTGAAGGCAGTAAGTAAAACTTTGTGAATCGATTTTTTTTAAGCAACATACATCTGTAATAATTAAAAAAGAAAAAGAAAAGAAAAACAGAGCTAGTATGAAACCCATGTCTAATCCCTAAATTTAACAGTAATAGTTTGTAATCGGCTGTATTTCCATGTTTTTAATACGTGACCTAGGATCAGAATCAATTCATTATCTGTAATGGCCTCAAACTGTGCGATTACAAAAATCCCATAACAAAAACACTGACATCAGATGCAGACATGCACGAGATATTCTTACCTATGCCCCTTTGGGCGAGAGATCGAGATTAGGTAAAGTAGAACAGATTATGATCTTTGCGGCTGGCCCTCACTAATGAAGCTTATTTCAAATTACTCCACTACTGCGTTGCTTTTTGAAAGGGGGGGAGGGGCTATTTCAGGACAAGTCAGTGCCTGCCAAGCAAAGGATTGACAGCTTACCTTGAATTAAAGCCAATTATTGCATGGCATTCAACAGCCATTGTAGAAATAAGATTAGTTCTTACTTTAGGTTAAACATACGGCACGCACATGTAAAGCTCCTGTGACCTCTTCCTGCTCAAAATAGGATAACGTGGTTGAATGTTTGTCTTGCATGGGAGGAGATGGCTGTGATGACCGCTCTTGTAAGGGAGTAGGGGAAATTATAATACAACATAATGTGTCCCAAACCTAATGCAGTCATTTCATGCATGGTCTCTACTCTAGGATGATAATGAACAAATTTGACAATTTAATTAATATCTTTGGTGCCAATATTTTGGAACTATCCCTGATTTATTCTTACCATTTATATATCTTTTTTTTTACAAAAGAGCACAATGGCCCCCTGTGCACACTAGTGCTATACAACCTTAAAATAAAACACTGACTTAAAAAAAATAAAAAATGTTTACCTCGTTTCTGCATAAAGACGAATAGCTCATCCAGAAACTCTTTTCGGTGCGGGTCATTGTCAAGTTCATACAGCTGGAAGTAAAAAAAACATTGGAACCATTAGCAACAAGCTGAACACATCTCCATCAGTAATCATGTGAGGAATTTGCTTGTTTCCACATAACCATTAAACCAACAAACCTTGGCGAAATCCCTGGATGCTTCTCCCTTCGCTTTCCCTCCTTCATTGTCTTCTGCCCAGCCAGTACTCCCTTTCTGTAAAGAGACCCAGAGAGAGAGAAAGGTTAGCAAACAGCCTACTAGCCTTTTTGAGGTGAAATTCCTAACTGAGACTTGCTTGGTCAACAGACAACAAATGGTGGGGGAGGGGTGGGAGGGGGATAATAGATGGTGGAGCCAATACTATATTACCATTTCTGTTAAACCTTCACGTTGCATTCTACAACTGACTGAATGACACTGGTGTTTGTGTTTGCCACCTGGTGAGGCTAAACCCGTTCTCACTGACGCCACAACAAGACTGTCTTTAGGTGAAGTGAAACAGCTGGCCAATGTGTGAGGATCTGGTTACTAGCACTGCCTTGGTGTGAATCATTCTGTCTGTGTACACAGCACAACATCTGGTTCAGCAAATCTCTGTTGAATCCCGGGAAGCTTAATGAAAGGCACCGTGCTCATTAAGCAGTTTAATATAACACAGTAGGCCTCCTTCAAGTGCCCCCCCTCCCACTTGCTATTTGACAGTTAAAGGTTAAAAATGTGAGAGGAGACCAGTGGGAGACCAGTGTGTGCAACAGTGTGGAAATACCTGCTGAGACGTATTGTCCTCCAACTAGCATGGAGTCCCGTAATGCACGTTGATAATAGTACACATCTTAGACAACGTTGTACATTAACACATAATTTTACACTAGGGTTCATTACCGTAACTTACATTTTTGTCTAAAGCTAGAAACGCATGCTAATGGTTGCATTCAATTCAGGGTTTGCTAAATGCGCCAAAATTGAGTTTGACCTTCTTTTTTTTTAAATGTACGCATTGCATTTTTTCCATGGCCACAAGTTGCAAATATATCATCAACGTATATGTTTAGGTCTACTCTATTCTTACACTTGCTAAATGCTTATAAACCTCATACAATGTCAGTCTTCAACATATAAAACATATACCATTAAAACGGCTGACTTCCGGTTTTTTACAAAACGCAACATGTATTTTCAATCAAAACAACATTATAGCCACAAAGGTATTCTTTGAACCGCTTTTGCCATTGGTTTGTGGGAAGAGGCTTCTATACAAAACAGCTAACCCCCCCAAAAGTCACCTGATTACAGAGCTGTTGACACATCTAATAGCTTCAGCTTGGCCTTTCTAATAAAAGGGACTTCTACTCCCCCAGCAGCAAGCCTAATGGGAAAGGCAGATAAACATCTCAGTCTTTTCGTCATCAAGTGAAAATAAATCCCTTCCCCCCTTTATTGACTAGCAAGTGAGACCTACTGTGGATCTATTAACAAAGACCTTTAAGTTAATTGCTCACAGATCTTTCTCACAGCCATCCATGATCCAGACAGTATTCTGTAGGCCTTTACTAAATATACTTTTAGGCTGTTTTTAGTCTAGGCTTTTTATTTTTTTTAGGATAGGCTAGATTCTGTGTCCCCATTTATTGTACATAAAGAACGCATGCTATTAGAAATTGTTTTTTTGAAAATTGTCAGTAAAATAAGTTTGGAAATATAGTTTGGAAAACAAAAGGGAAACTTTCTAAAAGGCTAATTACAGTCATGCAGCACTTCCAGCAGAGCACTAGTGAAATCCTATCCCTAAAAACACTTCAATGAAACCCCAGGGGTGACCCAATTTTTAAGTTCAAATCGAATTATAGGGGCCTCCATTCAGCCATCTAACTCATAATTTATCTGGCCCCTCGCTGTGCTGCAGGCTTGGATTGTGAATAGCATTGGCTTTTTATCCACCAAATCCATGTTACATTCATGTAATGATTTGCCATCCGATCACACATAAAGGTTGACCAATGATTGCCCAGCAGGAAATACTGGAACAATAGCTATTCAGCATGTCAATGCTCAGATTAATGTGAGATGTTGTAAGATGATGTTGATTGCGGTCACTATATTGCGGTCACTATATTGTCCCAATTTTATAACCTCTTCCTAAAAAAAAAAAAAAGAGATATAAATATAGATAATATATATATATATATATATAT
>JAOEHI010002667.1:0-11437 GCA_025447815.1 Percopsis transmontana
CAACTGTTGACAAATGTACTAATTGTAAGTCGCTTTGGATAAAAGCGTCTGCTAAATGCTGTAAATGTAAATGTTAATGTAACACAAAGAAATATAGTCTACAGCACATGCAACAATTTGGTTTGATAAAGTGTCTGTTGCAAATTCAGACAATGCACGCAAAAGCAGAGACGCGCTGCAAATAGCCAACAGATTGGAAGTATTCACAACAAAACGAAACGTTTGTACCCCGTAGGACTTACTGCAGGAGCATTCAGTGCATCGCGGGCGGTATGTGATATAGCTAACTTAAGAGTTACTTACTCAGCTCTGTTTTTGCGTGTGTTTGCTCTAAGGACCCACATGTCCTTAGTCATTAAGTCATGAACCCAAAAATCATTTCATCATATCCATTATAATTTACTTCACAAATTCATTTGTGCAGTAATCCACAATGTCTGTATGGACTGTTCAAAACATCTATGCACCTTTCAAAATAAAAGCCCACCATCGGAAGTTCAGTAAACTTTTAAAAATAAAAGTTAGACTTTTTGACGGAGCCTTGGTAATGAAGTAACTTTCTTCACCGGGTTGTCCACGGGCCTTTATAAAAGACCACGGTAAGAACGCACGCGTTGAAGTATCTAAGATGAGCTTTTAGTAGTCCATCTTTGGAACATAATAGTTTCCCCATGGCAGACCCACATTAACAACATCCGCCGTCGTATAACTACGTAGCCTAGTGTAAGTGCAGTCGGATTCTCTTAGCACCGCGCTTGTCTTCTCCTAAGTCCTTATGAATTCTCCTTTACGTCTTTCCTTGACCCCATGTTTTCCATCGAGGTCAACGAAAAGGGGTTAGGAAAGGACATAGGACGTCATTTTATATACTATTCAACCACAACGTCTCTCTCTCTCTCTCTCGTGTTCCTCTCATCTCTACTTCTTCATTCTACAGAAAGCTGCTCCTCCATATTTCACACCCCATTTAACACACACACACACATGCACACCTAAACACACATTGGTATGTGCTGTAAAACAAGGAATGGTGGTGCAATCTGTCTAGTTTTAAACTTGGACAGATGAAATGCCACATCTGTCCCACAGCTGTTTTCTTGAAGGCTGTTTTATTTCAGAAGACTTCTTTCCTCTGTAGGTGTAGCTTTGTCAGAGGTGGCAAGGCAGAGAGCAGTGTCTGTTACAATATGTGTTTCTGGTACACAACTCGCATCACTTCCTGTGTGCTGATATTGTTCCTGTCACTGAACTATCCAGTACAGACTCATACAAGCGAATCCAAAGGGTCTCATGTTTTGTTGGTCTGTCTGGGGCTTGGGAAGACCATTTTTAATACTCATAGCAACTAAAAGTTACTATTTTAACATATATATCATCCTATGCACTTTTAACTGACCTTTTAACTAGGTGGGACAAATTTTGTCTCACCTAAGCAGAAGTTTACATAACAATCAGAATGCTTTAACATGGCCCTTTTATCCCACAGACTTCCAGTCTTGTCTGATCTGCGTGGCTCGCAGGCTCCCTGTCAAAGAGAGCCCTCCACTTCCATCCTACGAGAGCTTCACCACCAGACAAGACCTGCAAGGTAGAAAGGGATGGGTTCCCACTCCAATTAGCATAACATACTGGAACTATGATTAAGGACTGTACAGATAAAGTAGTCTATACTATAATATTGTCTTGCTCAAGGATGCCCCGCTAAATTGCTTGGCTGTCCTACTCTCACCTCAAAATGAAGTCTGACCCTCTTCTCTTTCTGTAGGAAAGATCACATCTCTGGACACCAGCCGGCTCAGGGCGTCCATGAAGCCAGGCTGGGAGGACCTGGTGAGACGGTGTATTCAGAAGTTTCATCTCCAGAAAGATGGGGTGTTGTCTTGCGCCAAGAAACACCAAGAGGAGGGTGAGTGTCTGGATAGCTGTGGAAATATAACCAGTAGGGGTCAAAGTGATATGTCTCTTGTTATTATCAAGAAAAAGAGGATTCTTAAAATAGTTTGACAACAGATCCAGCTTGATTTAAATTGTCTTAGAAAGCACCTACCTTTTCTAAGTTAGTGGCAGTTTGCTTTAAAGGGGTAGTCTTTATTCATTGGCCACTAGGGGCAGAGAAGAGGAAATATGGGTTCCTGTACACTCATGAGTGTGTGTATGTGTCAGTTCTGAGGCAGGGTCATGCTCTCAGCCCGATGTACCGGTTCTCCCTGGCAGATGGTACAGTGGTCTCTGCGCACACCAAGAGCAAACTGCTCCGCTCTGCTGCGACCAGTGAACCCCAGCTCTACATATCGGTACACATCCTGCACAGGTACCCTCTGCCTGCCTGCCTACCTGTCTGTCGCACTGCCCAGTGCATGATTGGTTGGACGTTGTGAACTTGATTATTAGTGGACATTACAGAATAGAGACAATTTGGAGTGTACTTGTTTTAAATTGTGTGTGTGTGTGTGTTTTCAGGGAGCAAAATCTGGGTGTGGCCCCAGAGGAACCAGGTGTTCAGGATGTGGCTAAACCAATCACAGCTCATTCCTCATTAACACTGTCCATTCAGGACGACCCCTCCTTCGATGCTACAGTGAGCAGCAACACAACCCACCCCGCCTCAGCCTCCAGCGGGTCTTTGCCCCAAAGCTTCAGGTGCCAGGGGTCAGCGTCGAGGCCCCCACAGGTCAGCCCATCAGGCCAGGGGAGCCCCAGCATTTCCTCTGGGGTGCAGGGCATCACAGGGCATCAAAGCCCTAGTCTTGGGACCAACAGTCCCCACCAGCCCCCAAAACACCCCTCCAGTCCCTTCTCCTTGGGCCCCGGGGACCTCCACTCCCCGTCACTCATTTGCAGCACCACAGGACCAAGATACGACCCCAAGTCCACGCCAAGTGGCAGCTCCCTCAACACTCTTCAAGCTCTCAGCCAAGGTCTGGCGAAGAGCCCCAAGGGGCCTGATTCCCCTGACAGGAGCCCTGCAGGGCTCCAGCACCCCCTGCCAAGTAGCAGTAGCAAAAATAGCGCTAGCCAGCTAGCCAGGAGCAACGTTAGTTCAGAGGAGGACTTATTGGGGAGTTACGGAGAGCAGCGAGACACCGCATCCCTGAGTCAAGAGGAGGTAGAGGCATGGGAGGAGAAAGATGACACTCCTCTTGACGAGGTTGGAGGTCAGGGGGGATTGGGGGAGTTGACCGATGCCTCCAGTGGCCTTCTGAACAATAAGGGCCACACCAAACTGCTACAGCTCCTAACCAACAGGTCTGAACACAGTCAACCCTGCTCACCCCTCCCCTCCGATGACCTCACCTGTAAGGACTTCATGGGTGGGGCTAGGGTTGAGGCGGGCACCACGTTAGGGGCGGGGCCTAACAGCCACTCCGCCTCATTAAAGGAGAAGCACAAAATCCTCCACCAGCTCCTACAGAACAGCACGTCGCCCGTGGAGCTCGCCAAGCTAACGGCGGAAGCCACCGGAAAAGATCCCATCAACCAGGAGGCGAGCGCAGAAAACAACATGGCCGCTCCAGGAGTGAAACAGGAACCAGGAAGTCCGAAGAAGAAAGACAATGCGTTGTTACGTTACTTGCTGGATAAAGATGACAGCATGGCGCCAGAGAAAGACGTGAAAGTAGAGTTGGGTGACGGCGGGAAAATGGCCACCGTGAAGACAGAGAAACACGATGCTGGATTCAACATGGCCGACCAGGTGAGCAATACTCTTTGACTTTTTGAGGCATGACACACAAAAAGAAGTGTTAAGATTATTTAAAAAAAACGTTAACAAGTTGACCATATTTGATTATAAGAAGATTATTTGTAAATTACATGAAATAAGATACATGACTATTAACGAAACATACACAATAAAACATATAGGGCCCTAGTTTCCCGTTTTGGTCGCAAGTCCACGGTGCAAGTCAATTTAAGGTGCGGCTAATACTTTTTTGCGGTGTGGCGGTAATCGGGAACGCAATTGTAAAAGGGTTGAATTAGAATGCATAAATTATCAGTAGAAGTGGTGGGGGCCAATCATATCAGCTCCTCTCATTCCCTTTAATAGCAGCACACTCTTTGTCTCAGCGAACTGACAATTTTGTAATACACAGCGAAAGTGTCTGTGTTAGCGCTACCACCGGCCTTTTGCCGTCCAGAAACTAGAGCCCATAGTGCTTGTGAGTCAAGTATATCCGTGCATGTGGGCTGTGTGTGTATGTGTGTACACATGCATGCTTAGTTTACTGTGTTTGCACATGGTGTGTGAGTATATTCCAATTCATATGATTAAAAAACTGTACAGTATGTGTGAATGTGACAATGTCTGTAAGTGTGTGTGTGTGTTCTGTACAGTGTATTACATCACACATGACCTCATTAACACAGACGGGCTATTTTTAGCTTCTCCTCTGTTGATGAGCCAGCCGCCAGGTCCACAAATTGTTCCATTTAGCCGACCGTGTGTGTGTGTGTGTGTGTGTGTGTGTGTGTGTGTGTGTTTTTGGGGGGTTTATGAAATTCAATTATAATGTCTAGAATTGTAAACTGTAGTAGAAACCTGAAACGACAGGGTTTCCATTGTTACAAGTAGATTGATCGAGTGACCCTGTCTGTCTGTCCTGACCTCAGACCAGTGAGTTTCAGGACCTGTTAGAAGACCTTCAGGAAGGGACCCAGCAGAACCTGTTCTCAGGTCAGCCATCAGCCAGCGGGCTTTCCTGCACGTCACCACTGGACAAGAAGGGCTTCATCAGTGACATGCTGCTGACAGAGACCAGCAACTCTGTGACCCCGCACCGCGCGCCCCCCGGCCCAACCCATACCCGTACGATATGCATGTTTAGTCTTCAAATAGTTACGATTTCCCTAAAGCAGCGGTGGGTTCCGACCCAAAAGTGGGTCGCGAGCTGGTCTGGAGTGGGTAATGGACGTGTGCATCAGCTCCTTCATAAAGTCTACGTGTTATTTTTATATTTTGAAGTTCACAGAACTTCCGATGGTGCGCTTTTATTTTGAAAGGTGCATATAGACATTGTGGATTACTGCACAAATTGTTTTGTGAAATAAATTATAATGGTTTGGCAATTCAATTATTTTTAGGTTGTGACTTAAAAAACAAGGACTAATGTGGGTCCTGAGGTTAGACCAGTTAAGAACCACAGCCCTAGAGGATCCTAGGTCTTTCCTTCATCAGGCTTTGAAAACTTGGAGAGACTAGATAACCCTGTGAAATCCCAGGAAGGTTAGTCTTAGAATTGGCCTAGAGAGAAAGGTCAAGGCAATTACACATCCAGGTCTTGAATTAGTGTTAGGATAGCAAGGGTCTCTTCAATCAGTCCTAGAAAGTCTGAAAGAATACATGGAAAATAACTTTGCTCACCACCCCATCTCAAAAGCTTATCGACAGCATTATTAGTGTGTTGAAGATCTGTTTCTTTACTTGGAAATGTAGTTGTAAAATTGTTTCCTATTTTCTCTGTCTATCTGTTTGTTTGTCTGTCTAGACGTTAACAGTGCCAGGGACCAACATGGCCGCTCCCACCCCCCAGTGAGGAGCATGTGCTTGGATGGCAGTGTGGACCCTAGCAGGACATTACCCCCACAGCACAGGAGCCGCGGCCCCTATCCTCTATTGCAGCAACAGCAAGGCATGATGGGCCATAGCCAGGCTGCTATGGCTAACAGCGGTAAGGGTTCTAAAGGACATGAAGCCAAGTCAACTTTATACACAATGCACCACAGTAAATGTTTTCTCTTCCTGCTCAGTGCGGGGACCCGTCCAACCCAGCTGGGGCCCTCAAGGGCCTGTGAAAGGCCCTGCAGTGGGAGGCCCTGGGGGGCCGCTGATGGGTCAGGCTCTACAGCAGCAAGCAGGGGGGCCCGGCAGGATGGTCACCATGAGACCCCACAACCAGCCTGGAACCAGAGCCCTGGAGAACACGATGACTGGTGAGAGAGAGATGGATGGATTGTATCATAGGTATATCTGAATATAAGGATTTATACAGATCATTTGAAAGACATGGAAACAATAAAAGATTAGAGAAATATAGAGAAAAACAAACACACTCTTTCCTTCCGATCTGTCATTCTGTCCAATTAGAGATGGAGATGCCGAGTCCTGCTTACCCGCAGCAAGCACCACCCAACCAGATGGCATCCTGGTCCAATCGCATGATGACAGTGGATCACTGGAACAGGTACGCTATATGTATGTACTGTAAAGCCAAACAGACCTCACCTCATGAATACAGTATAAAGGCAGATTTATACTTCTGCGTTGAATCGCTGCCATAGCTACCGCGTACCCTACGCCGTACCCTACGCCGTACCCCCACAGCCATAGGTTGACGCGCACCTCCTCAAAAATGTAACTACGCGTCGCGGCAACTATTTCAGGGACTTGAGGGCATGTCGGCTATTTCCGTATGGAAGACTGTATGCCTTTGGAAGTGCGATCTTTATAAAAACGTCTTCTAAATGCACACACAATATTGGTGTAATTAACAGATTTGCTGAAAATAAATATTTGTATATGTCTTGAGCATTACTCCTCGTGACTTTCACTAGACATGGCCATTTCCTGGTTGTTCAGAAAGCGAAAGAATACAATTTCCAATCTTTCATAAATACTTCTATCGGCACTAACTGTTTCCCATGCTCAATATTGGTGTAATTAAGAGATTCACTGGAAAGCAATATTTTGACATGCTTAGAACACTAAATGTTTGCACTCTATTCATGAACTTAGCAGGAGGACATCCATTGCTGTGTAGTGGGGCTCGGCACGTCACACATGCGCAGGCAACACACGCAAGTCCGCGTAGCAGATAGCCCAGCGCACAAGTATAAATGCTCACAACGGCGTAGGCCCCTTGCGTAGGTTACGGCCTAGCCTCTGCGTTGACGCGACGCAGAAGCACAAATCGGCCTTAACACCTCAGAAAGTCTATATAGACAAGATATAGTAGATAGTGGTGTCATATGTCCTCTGCAGGCCACCGTATGGAGTGCAGGGGGAGGGTGTGTGCTGTGGTTCGGGGCATGAGGCCCCACCAGATGAAGGAGCCCTCATGAGCCAGCTGTGTTCGGTGCTGATGGACTTTGAGGGTCTAGAGGAGATTGATAAGATGCTGGGCATCCCCATCCTGGCTGGACAGGTCTCTCTCTCTCTCTCTCTCTCACACACACACACACACACACACACACACACACACACACACACACACACACGCACACACACACACACACACACACACACGCACGCACGCACGCGCGCGCGCACACGCAGATACAGTACACCAGGGCAGCCTACATAAATAGTTGGAATGTGCGGGTATGCAACAGTATATTTTTCCTTGTGTGTCTAACGTGTGTGTGTATGTGTCTACATGTGTGTGCCTCTTCAGACCTCTCCAGTGGAGCACGACCCCTACATGACCTCTGACCCCTGTCAGAGCATGAAGCCTCCTCTGTACAGCCAGCACTACCCTCTCCACTCGCCGCCAACCTACGCAGGCCAGCCACAAGAGGCTCCCTGCCACAGGACTTCTTGGGGCCCTCACCACACCATGATGAGGGCCCCGGGGCCAGGGGTGATGCGACCGGGGTTGGCAGCCACCTCAGGGCTCCCTCAACCCAACAACCTGAGGCTTCAGCTCCAACACAGGCTGCAGTCTCAAGTGGTAGGACTGGATGAAGCCAGTTAACACCCAGAATATATTTTTCACCAGTTAACGCCCGTTAACACCCTCTAGAACCAGTAACACCAAGCAAAACCAGTTATTAGCCAGTTAAACAGTTATACCACTGTGTAAAATGGTGCAGGGTTAACGGCCATGACTATACCAAACCTATCCTGCAGCATCTAGCTGTGGCAGCTGTGTCCACTACACAAGACAAGGTAGATGGGATAGATATATAGATTATTTATGTAGTCACATTACGCTGGATATTGCTTTAGATAATTGCTGCTAACTCTATTAGCTGTTAGCTGGAGCCTGCCCCATTAATTTACCAGCATTAGTAAACTAGATTTAGTCTGATCTGGATAGTTTTAACACTGATTCTGATAAACTGCTGTCTTCGCTGGCAGAGGAGGAAGGAAGTTTCTGCAGCGCAAGGGAGTTCTAGTGTAAACAAACAGAACTATCTGTGTCTGCCTGCAGTTTATTTCTTTACATAGTTCAGGCATGTAGAACACTTGCATTGAGATTGGCAACATAAAATAAGAATTTTAATAAGTTTTGGTCATTTCATGTTAGTAGAATATTCTAAATTTTACACAATTCTTCTTGTACCCAGTAAAACCAGTTTAGCAGTTTAGCAGTTATTTAACACAATATAAAAAAGATGTTTATTTGATTTAACTGCATCTTTATCCTTTAACAGATTGTTATTTTATTTGTCAGGGACAATGCACAATATCTCATTGTGCCAAATTAGGCAGTAGATACAAAGCTAATTATCATACAGTATGTAGCCACTGGGCAGTTCTCACAAAACGTTATGTGCCCTAGTTTTCCTGTCAAGGCACAAGCGGATGTGCACGGCACAAGTTCACGGCGGAAGTAGATCTAAGCCTTGGCCAATACTTTTTTGCTAATTTTGGTACATGTGGCTGTGGCGGGTTGGATTAGAATGAATAAATGATCAGTAGGAGTGGTGCTCTGTCTTCAGTTAAGGCCAATCAAATCAGCTCCTCTCATTCCCTTTAACAGCAGCACGCTCGCTATATCGACGAACTGCCAATTTCAAAATACACAGCAAAAATCCAGACCCGCAGAAAAGCTTCTCCCGTAAGGAAACTGATGTCCTTGTTTGGGAAGTTCTCATTCGTCTAGTGCCCAAATATGGCACCTCTTATAAACCACCATGATACGCGTTAAGAACATAAGGTCAAGAACAGTAGTCATTAGTTAAATTATTCATAAAATAGGCCAACATAACATACACAAAAGTGGCGTGTGGGATTTTGGATAAGTCTGTGCTTAGTGCACCTTCGCCTAAAGCCCGGAACCTACCACACAATGCCTGTGTCTGCGCTAAGACGTGGTCTGACCAGGCAGAGACGCTGGTCAGACCACGTCTTAGCGCACACACAGGCGTTGTGTGGCAGTGCTAGTTTGATACCAAACTAGCACTGCCACACCTGATTTTGACTGGCACTGCGATGTCATGGCACACTGGGGAATTAGCAAACGCGCTCAGGTGAGAGAAAAACCACCTTGCGCCCAACAAAGTTGTCCCTACGTCTGCGCCGGCCTTGCGCTGGCCGGAAACTAGAGCCCTTTAAATCAACCTTTAGATTAAACAGCATATACTGTCACCTGCTGGAGACCTTTGGGAACATACATAATAACAGCTGCAGTTATAAGTGGATTATGAGGAAGGTCCAACAATATTGGACAGTTTTTCTGTAAATGTGTTATATGATATTTATGTTCATGTTAAATAAATCTCACACACTTCAAGAAAATGAAATTATAATTTCATTGGTAACTTTCTGTTCTACAGAACCGTCAGTCAATGGTGAACCAAATGTCTATGTCCAACATGAATCTACCTCTCAGATCTAATGTACCAAATCAGGTGAGTCTGTAGGCTTGCCTGACTGACTGACTGACAGCCTTGCTGACTGGCTCTGTGTCTGACTGACTATGGTGTGCGCGTGTGTGTGTGTGTGTGTGTGTGTGTCCTGCAGGGGCTGCTCAATGCCCAGATGTTAGCTCAGCGTCAGTACCTCAACAACTTGCGCCAGCGACACCTACACATGCATCAGCCTCACGTGCACCAGCAGCATGTGCACCAGCAGCAGGCCATGATGACGCGCACGCAGGGTGTCAACGGAGGCTCCGCCCCCACGTCAGTGCCAATGGCCGGATCCAACCCACATTTCTCGTACCCGACACCAGGCTATGGTAAGCAGCTGGCCTTCTCTCTCTCTCTCTCTCTCTCTCTCTCTCTCTCTCTCTCTCTCTCTCTCTCTCTCTCTCTCTCTCTCTCTCTCTCTCCCCCCCTCAACGTGTACCTACAGTCACATTGTATCACTTCCACACAGTGCAGCTGTGTGTGTATAGCCTGTGTTAAAACGGGAACGTGGATTAAACTTGACTGTGTTTCTCCAGGGATTAGCCAGCAGCAGGATCCAGGTTTGGGGTTCCCAGGTGGGGGAAACGCCCAGCAGAGCCCCCTCCTCTCCCCCAGGATGCTGCAGCAGAGCCAGGGTCAGCGTCTGGCCCAGGGAGGCTCCAGCTACCAGCCCAGCGCTGACCTCAACGGCTGGTCCCAGAACAGCAGCAGGTACAGTAATACTGTTTTATTAGACTGACAGATTCTGGAACACGACTATAATCATAATATTAATAATAACTTCATTTGTATAAATGCACCCAGCAAAACAGGGTTTACAAAGTGCAATCAGATCAAAATAGCATATAAACAGATAAACTAAAACAAAAGGACAAAAAGTAAAATGCTAGAATCAAAAATGTTATAGATGTTATAGATGCTTGTGCTCATGTCACAGTGTTTGAGCATATCGGTGACTCCGCCTGGTTGCCAAACACAACTGCACTTTGTAGAGGTCACAGCAGTAGTTTTATCCATGATGCAAGGCTGAGCAGTGTCTGTTACTGTAGAAACTCTCACAACTCGCATAGATTGACACATTAGTCAAGTCTAGCAACACATATACTGTAGAATGTATTGAATATGGAAGACCATGCTGAACTCTCTCCTTTCCTCCCAGTATGTACTCCCAGCAGTCCCAGTTGTTGTCCCAATATGCTCCACAGCCCAATGGAGGCATGTACAGCAACAACATTAACCTGGGGGTTTCCATTGCAACCAGCGACAGCAACATGAACCAGTTGTCAGGGCAGATGACTTCCACAGAGCAGGTCTGTCTCTCTCCTACCCTGTCTTAGTCTCTCTAATGTCTCTCCTACTCTCTGTGTCTCTAATGTCTCTCATTTCTCTCTGCTATCTGTAATTGGTTCTGTGTGTATATTTTTTTGTTTTTTTTTTGCTACAGATGAGTGGCGGTAGCCACATTTTGGAGCAGTTAGGAATCGACATGTTGACCCCAGAGGGTGATGCCACATCTGTAAGTAAATGTGATATTAGTTATCAACAAATGTCCTTTCAACTAATGTTACCAAGGAATATCCCTATATTTATTGTTCCCATTATTATGTTCCATTTCTTTTACAGTACTGTTGACGGCGGTTGGTAGTGGCCATTTTGCACAAGCAGCCAATCAGCTAGCCAATTAGCTAGCCAATCAGGATGTAACGATACATTGAAAACACTGGCCAAGGAAAGATCTTTTGGCAGTGGTGATTGCTGAAAGCCAAGACCATTGTGGAAAACTGCAGACACACACACACACACACACAAACACACAAACACACACACACACACACACACACACACACACACACACACACACACA